>WHYT01014718.1:47514-58205 GCA_009806455.1 Tetrax tetrax
GTGTCGACGGCACCACATAGCTTGGTGTCATCGGCGAACTTGCTGAGGGTGCACTCTATCCCACTGTCCATGTCGCCGACAAAGATGTTGAACAGGGCCGGGCCCAACACGGACCCCTGAGGGACGCCACTGGTGACCGGTCTCCACTTGGACATTGAGCCGTTGACCACCACTCTCTGAGTGCGGCCATCCAGCCAACTCCTTATCCACCGAGTGGTCCATCCATCGAACCCGTGCCTCTCTAGTTTAGAGAGAAGGATGTCGTGCGGGACAGTGTCAAATGCCTTGCACAAGTCCAGGTAGATTATGTCCGTTGCCCGTCCCTTGTCCACCGATGCTGTTACCCCGTCATAGAAGGCCACCAAATTGGTCTACTAAAATGTCTACAAAATGTTACTATATAGCAGTTAAAGTAGCAAATATAAAAAAAAAAGAATGTGAAAAGGTAGAATGATATAGCAGTATCTATCAGATTACTAGTACAGTGACAATATCTGGGATTGTAGTTTTTTAACCAAATCTTTCAAAATTATTATAACCTTGCAATTTCCATCCTTCTCTTGCAATTTTTATTTTTTTTTTCCCAGAACTAAATCCTGAATTTGCTTTAAAAAGCACTTGCTTTTTAAAACTGGTAGTTGGCAAAAGGGGCAGGTAGGTCAGCATGAGAATTTTACCACTGTTAAAAATCACTCAAGTTCCCGACCACATTCCTGACCACAGGAATGACAACTTGTAGAGTTCACTTCCCTAAAATTAATCTGTCTATCCATATCAAATAGCGACTTACTTAGGAGTTACCTTGTATCTACCTGTTCAGAAGATTAATCCTTCAAACGCCATCCAATTTAATTATCCCCTTGAGATTCTGGGTTCTGCACAAATAAATGCAGTAACACTAGGCTGTATCTTGAAGTATATAAAGATATTCCTCAGGCAATATGGTAAGAGATTTGAGAAGAATAAGCCTTTTAATAACAATCAAAAGAGAAAATTGCCTTTTGGTGAGTTGGGAATTCTGCCTTCAAGTATGTATTTGGATGAGATGTGTGGGCTTTTCAGCATGTATCAAGGACACTGAATCATGCTGGCTTTGTTTTCAAAGGACCTGAGGATTTAAGATGTGCTTGACCACCTCAGTTGCTAGATACTCTGTACTTCCAAGTAATCTCTCAATTTACTCCCTAATATGCTCCACTGTAATGGAGCAAATCGCTGTGTGATTCCTTACACCAGGGAAGCATAAGCATGTACTGGGCATTTTTGGGAAGAGGTACTCATGTCAAATCACTAAGTTGATGATGAGATGAAACGGAAAGATGAAACCTCTCTGTATTTCTATATGTTTTAATTCTGGTTTTTTTTTACACACAGTTTAGACTAATGTTGCATGGGGATCTCTGGAAAGACTTAACACGCTTTCTTTAAAACAATTAATGCTACCTTTGTGAGCTCATAACATTTCAGTGATGTAAATCAAGATTATTAATTCCTACCCTGGATTGTGTTATCTAATTCCTATCAGGCCTAGGATATGGATTTGTGTCCTTGTTTGGCAGCAAAAAGTTCTGTTATTAGGCATAATTTTGAAAATGTAAATGCAGTGGACCATGTTTCCCATGGAATTAAAATAATATGCAGCCTTAACTTATTGCATTCAATGATTAAACAAATAAATTCTTCCTTATGTATTCAAATTGCCATCCATCAGCTCTTTCAAGACTGAATCTGTAGAACACTTCTAGATAGCTGGAGAAAAGTATTTCATTAATTATCACTCACAGTGTTATTACTGCCTGTACATTGCTGGCTCTACAAATAATTCTTTGTGTTTCTTTGTTGTAACTTATTGTTTCTATCTTGGCAGCAAATGTACTCACTTGAGGCTGACGAGCCTAATCAGCACTGCCACCATGTACAGACCTCTGTACGCACCTCAAACCTGTGTGGGGAAGATAGCAACCCTCTGAGTGGAGCATTTATCTCATTTAGTGAGAGGAGCTGAGGCCATACTCAGGAGGTAGACTAAGGAATGTTTCCTCTCACACTTGAGGCTGCTGTCTCGTCACCCTCATTGTAAAAAAATTCTTCCTTATATCAAATCTAAATCTACCCTTTTTCAGTTTAAAACCATTGCTCCTTTGTGTTGTCACTACACATCCTGATATAAAGTATTTCTTTTTCTTTCTTACAAGCCGCCTTATACATTGAGGTTCTACCTGGAGCCTTCTCTTCTCCAGGCTAAACAACCCCAACTCTCTCAGCCTGTCCTCATAGGAGAGGTGCTCCAGCCCTCTGATCATCTTTGTGGCCCTCCTCTGGACCCTCTCCAACTGGTCCATGTCCTTCTTATGTTGGGGGCTCCAGAGCTGGACGCAGTACTGCAGGTGGGGTCTCACCAGAGCAGAGTAGAGGGGCAGAATCCCCTCCCTTGACCTGCTGGCTTTGATGCAGCCCAGGATACAACTGGCTTTCTGGGCTGCAAGTGTACATTGCTCGCTCACATTTGTTAGCCACCTGTATCTCCAAGTCCTTCTCCTTAGGGCTGGCTGCTCCTAATCTATTCATCACCCAGGCTGTATTGATACTGGGGATTTCCCCAACCCAGTTGCAGGACCTTAGGCTTAGCCTCGTTAAACTTCATTAGGTTTGTATGGGCCCACTCCTCAAGCCTGCCAGGGTCCCTATAGCATACCAATGTGATTAAATCCACAACCATAGATGCAGTGGAGGATTATCGATTTCTTGCAACCTTATTAACAGTACTGTGTTCTGTGGCCCAGACAAGGTGTTTACAATAAACATCTTTCCTGCTTGCAGACATTAAGTGCCTTAATCTTAGAAAATGAATTTTAAATTCTTTGTTTTGGTAGCCTTCTTTTTTTTTTTTTTTTTAATTTTAAAGTTCTTACACTTTGCTGGTAATCAGTGTATCTGCCCTCCTCTGGCCAGCTCCTGTCATTTCCCAATCAGAGACATCCAAATTCCTGCATTTAATATGCAGAGATCTTGAATCATTTGTTTAACAGGTCTAAATTAAATTCAACGTAGCTGAAGTTAGTTTTGTTCTTCTGATTCATTATGAGGTGCTTGCAAAATGCTCAGTGTAAAGCAATGTTACATTTCACTACTGTTACGAGTTGCTGCAATATGCTTCTGAGTTAGCGACTGTTTCATTACACTTTTTCAGACTCTTCCCTGTGGTTGTTTGTGGAGGTAGTTCCATATAACAGCCTTTTTTCACTGGTTGGGCTGTACAGGTATGTTGATGCAGGTTGAATAACATCTACTCTTTACTTTCAGAAATCACTTAAACCTACAGTTGAGTGAGGCTTGGCCAGAATAAGGAGAAAAAAAATTTCATCCTGCTTTATGTTTAGACCCCAGTGTCTACTGCTGCAGTCAGTGGACTTGGCTGCCTAGAAAGCTTTACAATGTGTTGCATTTTGTCCAGGTTTTCCTATAAGCTTACCTATTTATGGTTTTCGTTTTTACTCCTTATCTCCATTTCTAGCTGTGCCTTGTTTGGTAAACAAGGGGTTAACTCTGGGGTAATTTATCTCTTTAATGATGGTATAGAAATGTTAAAAGTCAGTCTTAATTGTTACTTATAAGGACTACAAAACAAAGAAAGGCGTTTTGAAGTATGGTCTACATGGGCACTCCAGAAGGTTCAGATACTGACAGAAAATTGAGATCAGATCTAAAATTTGTATTTTAGAACTGAATTTAGTGTTCTTCATTTTTCTCCCCTGATGAGAAAGCGTAAGATAATACAACAAATTCAGAGCTGCTTCTTGCTCAAAAATAATATACAAAAATATGAGAGTTGAGTAAGGAAACAGATAGAAGGGATAGAAGGTGCTGATCTTTCAAAAGGGACACCATTTAAGACATATAGGTATTAAAAAAGGAAAAAAAAAAAAAAAAAAAAGAGGCAAGCCAGGAGTCTTGGCTTGCCAGCAGACTTTTATGGGATTGCCAGAGGGCTGGAGCTGGCCAAGTTTCTCTGGGTTGCTCGAGGAGTGGTAGGCGTGGGAGCTTCTGGAAAAGGAAACAGATTTCTTAGGGCCTGAGGCCATGGAGATTGTTTACATAGATTGATAAGTTTATTTTGAAGCCAGGATACACTAAAAGCAGGATTTGAAAAGGAGTTCTTACCTACTTCTTTCTTCAAATCCATATGAGAAAGGAACTGAAGAGCTTTGAAGCCAGGATTTGGTGCTATATACACATCTATCTCGCTTCTGCACGTGCATCCCTCAGTGGCTAGACCTTTTGCCTTTGCCTCCCAGGTTGGAAGCCCGTGGTTCTGCTCTTACACTAGAGCGAAGGCTATGGTATTTTTGTGTTTGAGCTCTGTCCATCCAGAAGATCAACCAGATTACTCTTGATAATGTTTTCCTGTAGGAGCTTTTATTGTTTTGGGAGAATGAGGAGTTGCTTTAAACAAAGTGCAGTTTACTCTTACCACAACATAATATGACAAAGTAGATTTTTAAGTCTAGAATTATAAATGCATACAAGAGTGTCTACCTGACTGGAGCTTTTCATTTCTACGAGCTGGATGCCAGTTTATTGCATAGTAATTTCTGTTGCTTACTCTGCATCTTTATAGCTGAACAAAGACTTTTATTTCCATGTCTGAGCTGAGGCATATGAACATGTTTAATAATACCTAGAAAACATAAGCTAAAATAGCAACATTAAATGCATTACTTTGATGTTTTTGCAAAGAACCTACTGTCTGGTTGCCATGTTTTTCCCCATTCCTACTTGTGTTTCCTTCCAGTTCTACTATTGAATTAGTCCAGCCTAGGCTTATAGCAAACAGCGTAACAGACAGATCATGGCCGTCTGATGTGCTGGTATGAGGAAGCTGAAATCTGTCACAGGGGGAGGTGAACTGGAACTGATTTTAGGTTCCCATTTCTCAAGAGTGCAAGAAAAAGAAAAGCAAAGGGAGGTGGGGCAGTAAGGGGGGAAAGACTTTAAATAGTATTCTTGACATTTTGAAATAATGATCACTGGCACTAATGCCAAAAAGCTTATAAACCACTGCCTTATGTGGATTAAAGAAGTAGAAAGGCCAGCTGCCTCTTAGGCAGAGTACTTTGTAGAGCTATCTCAGTTTTGGGGATTAAGATGGATTTCAACAGGCTTACATTTCCTAACAAGTCTATGATGACCAATGCCCCTTATGGCTCTCCCAGTGCACACTGTGACCACATGCGAGGGAGAGGAAACTCATCTTTCTGCTTGTAAGCCAGATCCACCACTTGCAGCTAGAAACACGACTTTTCTTGGGCTGTTGTTTACTCCTATCATTCACTGTATGAAGTGATGTGGATTGTAACAGAGATGGAGAGTAGTGGCAATACAAATCACGGTTAGTCTGGAGCCCTTGGCAATACCGAAGACAATAGATATGGAAAAAATTTCTTCCTTCAGCCCTCTCTCCTTTGCTCCAGCCTTCAACGTGCTGTTTTCTGTGCTGCAAGATATCTCTGCTTTCTGTGATTTTTCAAAGAGCTTTCAATAGCTTTTGAATACTACCATTACCGAGGAATTACATCTTCTCTTGGATCAAACTCTTCTGGCAATTTCGGTGTACTTGCCGTGTTAGCCAGGCTGTCTTCCCTCCTAGCAGGCTGATTGTGCAAACACCGGTGGGAGTGTAGTCAGTCCTCAGCTTTACAAGGGCAGAAAGCTCTGTCACAACAAAGTACATCTCACCGTGTGTAGGAGAGCTGTACAGGCAGAGGAACTGATCTGACAGGGGAGAGACAGACATCTGTAAAGTGAGAACACAGCTAATCCGCAACAGAAGGCAGTATGTCTGTATGAAATTATAAACTCTGTTGGGGATTGGGTTCTGAATTGTCAAAGTCAGTCTCTGAAGAGCTTGCGGGGCTGTTTGGCAGGTGTCAGACCTGACTGGGGAAGCAGCCTGCCATCTCCTTGAAGGACCAGTGGCTGCTCTGGGGGCTGTGGAGAGCGGGCTGCTGAGGCTGTGCTTCCAGGCACAGCTGCAAACTGGCTTATTCATGGTGCTGAGGGTTGTGTGACCTGGTGCTGTGAACTCAGTCCCAGGTGCAGAGCCCTGTGTTGCTCCTGAGCGCCTGGAGTACAGGTAAACCAAGGTAGGAAACACTGCAAGGGATGAGGTTCTGTGGTGGCCTTGGCAGAGACACGGATCTAGGAAATCCTTTCATCCTGCCTTCTTGTTCCCATCCTCAGTCACAACTGCTGTTCCACACCACAGCTCATTTTCTCCTCAGCTGTGCTGCTAAAATTGCTGTTGGACAAGCTGTAAATCTGGCATCTGTACCTGGATGTCTCTCCTTTTTGAAGTTTTCCAGTCAGCTTTTCGACTGTCTTGCCAAATGCACTCACGAGCTGTTTGCACAAGCTAACTCATTAATGAAAAAGATCCGATTTACGTTATTTTCATCCTCAGTTCACCCCCAGCTGTTAGTTCTGCACCTACCTGGACTTCCTGCTCCTCCAGTTATGTCTGCTATAAAAAACTGTTCCATTAGCAACTGGCTTATAAAATAGTCAAATAGATGATATATCATGCTGACATCATGGAAGTGGAATAGCAGAAAAGACCATTAAGGGACAGAGTGGAGACTGGAGTGATTAAATCTGTACCCAATGCAATGACTCTTGGGGCACAGTCTGAAAACTAAGGTAGTCCCACCTGAAACTCTCTAGAAATGCAATTTTTCTGTTTTTTTTATGTAAGTGTGTAACAGAAGATGATGCAGAAGGAGGTAGCTAGTCTAGCAGAGGCAGGTCTTTACTCTGTGAGCAGCAGGAACCAGCAAAAGGGGATATCCCAGGCCTTCTGCCAGATTTGTCTTCTGGCAAATATCCATGCATTAAAATGTCAAACCCATGTACTTTCCTTCACCAGTTAGTTGCTCACTAGTTCTGTCTATGTTGGGATGACAAAACAGCAGTACTCAGAAACGGAGAGACAAATTTCTTTTAGTGCCATCAGGTTTCTTGTGTGAACTTTTATCTGTAGTTTCATTGTATAAGATTTTCTGAGCTGGATGGTGACTGATGTAGACCTCTTTTCTACTCTTGATGCTGAGAGATTAGGTGTATCCTGGACTTTTTTTCTGCATCCCAATGGAAAATACACTTCATTTTTGCACAGACTCACAGAGGTAGGTATGGCCAGGGAGAGCTAGGCCTCCCCAGTACGGTGGGAAGCAGAAAGAAATAGAGGTTTGTGTAGAAGCATAATGATACAAAATGCTCAGACAAGACAATTTTCCTGATCTGGCAGGAAGTGGTGTCATCAAATCCAAGGCAGCTTGCATCTTGGAACTATTACTTTCAAATAGCTACAGCTTTCATGTGCTTTGAAAGTAAAATCACTGTGGTTATGAAAATCCTGTTAAGAAATAAAGAAGAATCCATTTCTTCCCAGCTATGTTGTATTCCTATAGTTAAGCTATGATGTTTCCTAGGTTGGATGCATGTCTGGGAAAGTTTACAAACAATTGACTTGAGTTCAAAGAATAGGACATACGGGAAAGTGGTCCCCTTTTCTTTGCAACAAAACTATAAAAAGCCATGCCTGGAGGAATAGACATAATTATGAAATAAGAGACAGACACTAGTGAATATTATTTTATATTAAAGGTAAATGAAAACAGTAAGCTGGTACACCTGTCAGAACAATTTGCAGTAGAACGGGATTATCCAGTGCCATATCAGGCCACAATATAGCAATTAGTTTTAGAAGAATAAAACTTAATTTTTTCTGAAGGTGACTTTTGAGAAGCTCCTGTTTACTCTTCCCTTTAGCAATTTTTGAACTAAATTTTGTTCTTTCACAAAGAATTAAAAAATATTATTTCCCTGAAATCTCTTAAAACACTGAGATATCTACCTCAGAAATGGACGGGAGAAAATTTGATGTGAATTATGAAGCTTTGTTCAGGACGTCTGTCCTGATGCACCTGAAAACATTCCATGCTTAGAGATAATGCTTCCCTGCCATCCCCTTCGTATGGTTTTAGCATGAATCAGCCTTTTGACATAAGTTGAGCTACTCAGGGATGTCTTGTGTAACCTCTATATGGCCATAAATGAGCAAGACCTCTTTGCTAGGAATAACTCATTCCTTCAGGGGAAACAATCCAAGGGTTAAACCTGGTACCTGTGGGATCACATTCTGTGCAACTGAAGTCCAGACCAGCCTTTTAAATGAAAATAATGTTTTCCACTCTTCTATGCAAAACACCTGTAACTGCAGAATGATTTGCAGAGTAATAGGGTTTGTTTTTCTTAGATGTGAGGAAGAAAACATTTATTTTTCCCTATTCCACTTCAAATTTCTGACAAAGTTTTTGCTGTGAAGTTTTTATCAGAATTCAAAAAGCCTTAACAAAGTAAGGCTGTCAGGAATGGCTGTCAGAAGTGGATGAAATTCTTGTGAGCTAGGGCTGAAAAAGAACAAATTACCTGAAAAAAAAAGTGGAGTTTTCTCTCAAGTAAAAGATAGGAAATTCATGAATCACTTGTTAATGAATTATGAAATATTGTATTTTCTGACTAGAAATGCATGGTAGATTTGGACCATGTTTGTAATGCATATTTATAGTTTCAGTTATGCTGTGGTTTAAGATTGTGGTGTTCATGTTGGGAAAAATTTAGTCAACTAGTATGGAAGTTATTCACCAGCTTCAAAGTGTAAGATCTCTCTCCTGGAATTTATTGCCTTTGTTCTATAAATACTTTAGAGCAGGAAAGTTTGTGGTCATTCTGAAGTTTTTAAAAAAATCTGTAGTTAGAGTGTGAAAATGGTTTTTCTGTAATTGTAGGTTTCATGGTAGGTGAATAGAGAGATGTGACTTCCTTTCATTTACCTGCAGAGCTTTTGATTTATGAAGATTATTCTTTCACTTCTCATGGTGGACCTTTGACTGCTCCTTTGCTTGTGTTACAATAGGTCTTGGAAAGAAGCACTTACTTTTAAGTAACATGTGTTAAAAAATAAGCTATCTGGAAAAGCTGAGAGAATTTTGAAAATTGGGAGTCTATTGCTTAAAGTTAAGCAAGAGCAAACTTACTCAGTTCTACTTTCCTAAAGGGCTTTCTTGAAAAGATAGATATAGATATAGATATAGATATAGATAGCCTAAAATAATAATCTCAAATAAAGAAAATGTTCCTTCACTTCTTTGAGGTTGCTTTGATCAATATTCATGTAAAACAATTTTGGTTTGTTGACTTTCAGGTGTTTGGAAATGTTGCTCACCAGCCATGATCATTACAATGTTTTGATAAACCCTGTGCTGATAAGCTCTTTTGTGTCACTGATAACTGTAAATTGTTTGAGTTTGGTTTGAGTTTTTTTCTGCAAGTTCAAACTTTTTTCTAATCCTTTTTGATCTATAGCTTATCTACGCAATACAGACAGGTAGACCATGGTTGAAAATTGATGAAGAACCTAGAAGGATGTCTTCTACACACACCATCTTCTTATATTGTGATTTGTATCCCATGCACTGATAATAGCAATGCCTTGATGGACAGCTGGAGAAGTAGTAGAACCAACTGTGATGGATAGTCCATAAACTGACTAAGAAAGTGCACCTTGATCTTGCTACCCAGGATTCCTGAATCCTCAAGGGCAAGTATCCATGTTGGAATATTCAGTGAAGGGCTCTCAGAATTTAGATATGAAAGCATAATTAAATTGTTGCACTACTCTGTGTGTCACTGGAAGTCTCACTTAGCAAGTATCTGCAAAACAAACCCCCAAGTCTCCTGACCCAAAAGAGCATTTAGATATATGCATCTTTTAGACTTTGTGGCTACTGCTTGAGACTTGGAAGTGGACTGGATGCCCTGTGGTGCACCTTTCACAAGGGAGAAACAACTGTCTCTTTTCTCCTGACACTGGGTTAGTGGATGAGTTCAGCTGAGGAGGTTAGGCAATAACCCAAATCAGAGCAGAGATATAAATATTAGCAGAGTATTCTCATGGGAGGTCCACAGAATTTAAAACTGGCTTCCTTGATTGGTCTCAGGGCCTGACAGAGCTTGGCAGACCCGTATATTTTCTCAAGCGTTAAATGAACACGGCTTGGATTATTTCCTTAAATGTTTTCTTTCTTTTTGGTGAAGTATAGAAATTGTGGACTGACTTAAAGAGAAAATGGAAAATTTGTGTCCTGAATCCATATTTATCATAGAAAAAAGGGCTAGGAAAGATCTCAAAAGGTCACCTAGTCCCTTTTCCTACCCCAAGGAAGGATTAATGATACATGAAGTGGAGTTCCCACGCTGTGGTGCACTGGTGATGCATGAACCCTTTAAAAGTGAATGTAGCAGTGCTGCATAGAGTTACAGCATTCTGGGGCAAATCTTCAGTGCACAGGAAATACTATTTTCAGGAGATCATTTGGGATAGGCTTATAGAATCATAGAATCATAGAATCATAGAATGGTTAGAGTTGGAAGGGACCTTCAAAGGTCATCTAGTCCAACCCCCCTGCAAGAAGCAGGGACCTCCCTGACTAGATCAGGTTGCCCAGGGCCCCATCCAGCCTGGCCTTGAACGTTTCCAGGGATGGGGCATCCACCACCTCTCTGGGCAACCTGTTCCAGTGGTCTACAACTCTCATTGTGAAAAATTTTTTTCTAATATCTAATCTAAACCT
>WHYT01014718.1:59291-70957 GCA_009806455.1 Tetrax tetrax
GGCAACCTGTTCCAGTGCTCTACAACTCTCATTGTGAAAAATTTTTTTCTAATATCTAATCTAAACCTCCCTCCTTCTAATTTAAACCCATTACCCCTTGTCCTATCACAACAGGCCCTACTGAACAGCCTGTCCCCATCCTTCCTGTAGGCCCCCTTGAGGTACTGGAAGACCGCTATCAGGTCTCCCCGGAGCCTCCTCTTCTCCAGGCTGAACAGCCCCAACTCTCTCAGCCTGTCCTCGTAGGAGAGGTGCTCCAGCCCTCTGATCATCTTTGTGGCCCTCCTCTGGACCCTCTCCAACTGGTCCATGTCCTTCTTATGTTGGGGACTCCAGAACTGGACACAGTACTCCAGGTGGGGTCTCACCAGGGCAGAGTAGAGGGGGAGAATCACCTCCCTCGACCTGCTGGCCACACTCCTCTTGATGCAGCCCAGGACGCGGTTGGCCTTCTGGGCCGCAACGGCGCATTGCCGGCTCATGTTGAGCCTCTCGTCCACCAGCACTCCCAAGTCCTTCTCCTCAGGGCTGCTCTCAATCCATTCTCCGCCCAGTCTGTATTTGTGCCTGGGATTGCCACGACCCAGATGCAGGACCTTGCACTTGGCCTGGTTACCTTGCACTTGGCCTGGTTACCTTGCACTTGGCACTGGCTTGCTGACCCTGAAGCAAAGGGAGGGAGGCCTGTAATTGATTGAGGCTGTTCAGCCTTGGAGGCCAGCGAGAGCAGCTTAGAGTGCTGGATGCAGCAGGATGCATCCCTCTCTCCTGTTGTTCAGCTGGGCTTTCTGCCCGTGGCAGATTTCCTGGCTCGCTTCTTCTAGCTAGTGCTGTAGCTGCAGTCCATGGGTTTCTCAGCCACTCCGGCTAAACTTGTCCATGTCCATTCTCTGGCACTGAAACTGCCTGGTGTGGTATTCTCATTATGATACTCTGCCTCTCCTCAAAACAAGGTGGCCACTTGCTGGACAACTGCCTTTCGGGAGCGGCATATGGCCCATTTGGACTCCAGAATGTACACAGGAGTGAGAAAAGCAGATCGTTTGGAAGGCAAAAACATGTCCAGCAAGTATTTTAATAATTTAACAGGAAAGGTAACTGAGTCCCTGTGCCTGGGAACACTCCTTATTGCAACTGATTTTACTCTGACAGATGTAGTCTCCAACCTATAGGCCCAGCCTCTCCCTGTACCTCCTTGCAGACCTACTTTATGCATGATCTCTCTGTATGAAGTCATCTTGTTGTCTTGGAAAAGCAACATCCTTATCTGCACAGGGCTTTTTACTTGATTTTTCTCTACCAGTTTTCTATATATTCTGGTCTAAGTGTTCTTCCTGTGTTCAGGAGTTTACTCCAAGGTTTGGATGACTTGTGGTATAAATTGGTGCATACAAGCAGTTATTGCAGATGGAATTATTGAATATTGGTCATCTGACTGTTAATAACCTGTTGTTGTGATCTTTAACCTATTCTGCTCATAGTGCCTGCTTTGACCTATGCCAAGAGATGTTGTTGTGCAACAGCCTGTTAGATACTTTCCCCGCGGTGGTGCAAAACTAGCAGAAGCAGAGCTGAATTTAGCTAGCACTTGACTGACCTTGCAATGGTATCCTGTCTGACAAAGATGTTTTTTCACTTGCCCTTTCCATAGTTGCATGTTGTGATTTGACAGAGTATTTGTCAACCTGGTCTCCCATTCAGTTTAACATCACAATGTCTGGAAGACAAGTGATCCTCTGAGAGCTGCAATGTGTGTGCTACTAGGAAAATATAATTAATAGCTGCTGAAAAGTTAACACTGAAATGTTATATACAATAATTCCCTGTTCTGAATTTCTGGACCACAGTAGATTGCATCATGTTTTCTGATGTCCTCAAGGTAGTAAAGTATTTAGAAGCATATAAAAAAGAAATTCTTTCCTGAATCTTATATCAGAAAATTTAGAGGAAGAATTCTACCTTTAAAATAATTATGATTTTTTAATATAAATGTAGAGCATCTCCCAGCTTGTGAATAGACCTTCTGACACTGTCACCAGTTGCCAGGGAATCCAGCTGCTCAGAAACAGCATCATAGTTCTTGTACTGGCACTCTTCCTGCCTTGCTCCTCTTATATCTCTATATGACTTGTAGAGAGCTGTCACTTTCTAGATTCCCAGCCAAATAAATAATGAATATGGCTTCATTTAGCAATTGAGATCTCTACATCTGTGAGTTAGCTATTTTTCAGTAACTTCAGAAGAATTTTGTGCTGACTGAAGACAATGAGAGTGAGAAATATCTTTATTACATGTGTGGTTGTAACGTGAGCATATAGCACAGCTAAATATTTTAAACATAGACATTATTGTTATATTAAAAACTGACCCACACTTTAATGATAGTATTGTAATCTGTCTAGCACAAGTTGCTGTTAGGGAAGAATACATTTAGATGTATGGGTTAATTTTCGTTACTGAAACAACTTTCTGAAGTTTGATTATATTGGATTGTTTATAGTATTATATATTTTATATAATATGTTTTATTATAGTTTGGATTATATTTTTGGAGTAACTAAGAATATAATCATCACACCACTGAGCTCAACTGTCACTCCAGACACAAAGAAAGTGTCTTTTATCTTTTTGTTTTTTATATATATTCATTGTATTTCAACAAGCAAATTGAAACTCTTAAGTACTCCAGAGAGAAAAGTCAATAATTATAAGAAGAAAGCAAATAAAAAACTAAGTTATGGTTGGAAACCTCAAAGATAACCTTCACATCAAATAATAGTACCACTTTGGCCTTTAAAAAATGCTCTGTATTATTTCTGGGAAAATTGCAAAATACAGTACTTTTTGACCTAGTTTACTACACTACAAAGTGAAAATTAATTTGTACTTGTTTGTAGTTTGCTGCCAGGCCTAGGATAGATTCACATAGGAATATGGTATTATCTTTTTTAGCAGAGCCCAGAGAAACTGTGATGTATTTCAGAAACCTTCTGTTGCAGAAGTCTCGATAGACTAACAGAGTGTGCTAAGGGCTTCTTCCCAAAACTTCTCCCCTCCTCTAGTAATTATCAGCTCTGTGTTCCTTTGGTCACTTTTCAGAAGAGTTCCATCTTTGTAAAGATGAGATAAAGGAAAACGACCTTGGCACTAGCCAGTGATTTAGACAACAGTGGCAGGAAGATGTGTGTATCCCAAAAAGGGGTACCAACCTAAACTCCACTTCCTCCAGCCTCATGTGGGAAAACTGTTTCACCTGCATGAAGCCACTTGAATGCATGGAGCATTTGAAGAAAAAGAAATCCATGGTCTGGAAAACATTATCTATGCTGGAAAATGTGTAATGAGATGCTGGCAATAGCTCAGCTGCGTAAGCACTGGGAGCATGGTCATGAACATCTGTTGAAAGCACACAAACCTTGTCTGTGCTGGTTGCTTGGCGTTCATGCAGCTGAGCTGCTGCTGAAATCTGGGTACGAGCTGTCAGAGGAGAGAATAGGACTGATTTACATGGTACTGTAAACACAAGTTTGCCTTTGCCTTCTGGTTGCAAGTCTTCAGCATAATATCAGGTTTGAATTCCTCCTGTCCAACGAAAACCCAATGAACTAGACTTTTTCTGAAAACTTAATTAGAAGACAACCTTTACCTCTATAAATATGTTCTTGGTTGTTAAGTGTAAACTGGAGTTAAACAGATAATACCAGTAGTCACAAAGCAAATATAGTTTTTGTGGAAGTGGATATTGCTTCATTTACTCTTGTTTTATTTAGGACTGAGGCTCATTAGAGCTCAGCTACTAGAAAGGTGCGACTGAGAATCTTGAATTAGGAAATTGCCTTGTCCACTCTCCCAACTGAGGGAGCTCTCAGCAGTGATGGCTGCAGTTACATGTGACCAAACAGTCTGGGAACTGGAGAACATGTAAGCAAAACATTTAGTAGTGACAACTGTACACTCCTTCCAGTAAAGTTATGCTATAGATGAGGCAGACCATACTGGTGGATAGGTGTTTACTGCCATTGAGGAAATATGGAAGCAGTAGGACTTTTCCAGGTGGAAGTCTTCAAGCTTGTCTATAACTGTTTCATGAAATCTTTTCATACAATAGTTAAATATGATACCCTGAATACATTTCAATGTGTATCATCTTATAGGTTAATTATACCTACCCTTTTTCTCAGTATCTCTAGGTTCACTAGGAGCTGGACACTTGCATTATTTTGAAGACCTGATTCTCACTGCTTCAATGAAATCCTTATAGGCTAAGGAGAAATATATTCATTTAATGTATGAGAAATAGAGTTTTCAGCTAGATTTACCTGTATTGCCATTTTAAGCAGATCTTCATTTCTTTCAGTAATTTGGCTTTTTGAAGCCAGTAAAAAGGAAAAAAAAAGCTGTAACAACGACCTTGTAAAAAACTTACCTACTGCTTGCCTCATGGCTATGATGTCGGAGGACTGAATATAAAACATATTGCTTTGGAAGTGAGAGTATTTAAAATAATTTTCTTTTGCTTTGCCAAATGACATCCAAATGATTAATCTTCAGACATAAGAGCTATGCTGTTTAAAAAATGTTTAGTGCTCTGAGATCAAACAATTACCTTCTAGCTATTTTGATGGTAATAAAGAGTTTCTGGTAATTGCATGTATCATGTGGAATCCAGGATATGTTGTTTTTATTTTTAGAGTGAGGATATAATTTTTCAAGATTTATTGATTAAAATTAAAAAACAAGATAACCTAGCTGTGACTGAGATGTCCTTGATTTTCTTAGCAGTTCATCTCCATTAATTTTCTGTGGCAAGAGTCAGCCTGTAGATGTCCCCCCACACATATTGTGCTGTGTCCAGTAGTTCAGTTCTGTTGAAAGCAGCTATCACATTTATAAATTACCAACAGCACAAGTTAAAGAGAGACAGGGAGATGAAAAGCTGCCCAGGAATGGCTATTCTGTGGGAGGACAGTGGAGGTAATGACAGAGTGAAGAGCATCTCAGACCAAGAGAAACATGAGCCAAACAAGAGTTGATAAGAGAAATAGGAATAAGTCTTACAGAAGGCTGAAGACATCAGAAAAAGGGAGCCAAAAATGACACACTTCACTGTGACTCTTAGATATGGAGATGATAGATTTTCCTCTGGCTTGGTGAACCAGAACTGACCTTAGGACTGCAGTACGTGATGAAAAGAATGCTGCACTTCCATGAAGTGACACATCTGTGAGCGCGTAATGTCTTCAACAAAACCAGCAGGTTAGTGGGAGAAAATACAACTTAACCCGTAATCACCCTAATGAGATGATGACTTTTGTTGACCTTTACCTGTTTTTAGCTAATGTAATTAAGCACTGCATAGTGCCTGCATCAGTGATGGACTTGATCCTGCCTGCATATTCTATGGTGGAGCTGCCTGAACCCTGAATATGATTTGTAAGTATGGATGGAATCCTAAGTAGTTGTTTGCGTCCTATTTTCTTGTTTGCAATCTATTCTTTTTCAATAAAGAGTTGGTTTCTTTTCACACAAGACTTTGATAAATGGTTTCTATTTTTATCAATACTCATATTCACATGCAAAAAAAAGCACATTTGTCAAAGAGAATGAATGTTCACTGGTCACAACGTATTATTTGCTGTTATTTGTCATTTTGATCATTATTCTACTGCTTTCAAAACTATACATGGAGGACCTGAAAGAATATAGGGTAACCTTTCCCTCAACACAGCTAATGAAGAGTGAAAGCAACAAGTAATGAGTGACCTTGAGACACTAAATTCTAATTCCATACACAACTTAGCATTTCATAGCACTTATATTCTACCCTACTGCTTTTCTATTATAGATCACAGCACAGTAAATAATAGAAAGTCAGCAGCATTCACTTTGTAGGTCAGTAATACAGAACCACATAATTTGGACCAAATCTCTTCCACTATGGTAGATTCACAGAATCATAGAATCATTTAGGTTGGAAAAGACCCTTAAGACCCCAACTGTAAACCTAATGCTGCCAAGTCCACCATGTCCCTGAGTGCCACATCTACATGTCTTTTAAATACCTCCAGGGATGGTGACTCAGTCCCTTCCAATGCTTGACAATCCCTTCCGTGAATAAATTTTTGCTAATATCCAATCTAAACCTCCCCTGGCATAACTTGAGGCCATTTCCTCTCATCCTATAGCTTGTTACCTGAGAAAAGAGAGTGAAGCCCACCTCACTACAACCTCCTTTCAGGCAGTTGTAGAGAGCAATAAGGCTTCCCCTCACCCTCCTTTTCTCCAGGCTAAACAACCCCAATTCTCTCAGCTGCTTCTCACAGGACTTGTGCTCCAGACCCTTCACGAGCTCCGTTGCCCTTCTTTAGACACACTACAGCAACTCAACATCTTATTTTAGTGGGGGGCCCAAAACTGAACCCAGTATTCGAGAAGCAGCCTCACCAGTGCAGAGTACAGGGGCACTATCACTTCCCTACTTCTGCTGGCCACACTATGTCTGATACAAGCCAGGATGCTATGGGCTGCCTTGGCCACTGGGTCACACCACCATCTCATATTCAGCCAGCTGTCAACTAGCATCCACAAGTCCTTTTCCACCAGCCAGCTTTCCAGCCCCTCTTTCCCAAGTCTGTAGCATTTCATGGAGTTGTTGTGACCAAATGCTGGACCCATCACTTGGCCTTGTCTACCTGTGTCCCTTCTGACAGGTACTTCTATAACCAGGCCTTAAAGTCTCCAGTAATGGACTTTCCCAAGCATCATTCCAGACAAGCTACTCTGATATTTCATTATGATAAACACTAAAAAAAAATTTTAAAATAACTTTCTCGATCTTCTTTGCTTTTCCTGTCTGTTGTGGACATAGCTAATGGGAGAACCTCCAGTAAAATAATTGTTTCTCTTATAACAATGATCTGCATACTGGAAGACTGCTGTGTTCCACACTTTCCTTCATCCTTCCGTTCCTTAAGCTGTGTAATTTTATTTCTTTCAGTCCTTCCTCAGTGAAGACTTTTTCAAGATTCTGATCTTTGTCACTTTCTTCTGGAGTCTCTCAAACTGTTATACGTTTTTTATGGAAGGAACAACGTTGTTTTTTTTTTTTATATTTAGCTTATCGTTCATCATAAGATACATAACTGTTTCTGCAGAACAGTTAGATAATGTTTTGGTTTGTTTTCTCCATTATTTCTGCCTAAATTTAAATGTTTTTATGATAAATCATAATTATCTATGTGATAAATACAAATGTCAATGTTTTTCCACCCACCTTTCAGTAGTTCCCTGCAAATATCTCTTACTGAATCTCTGAGATTGTTGAATCAATGTAATTTCTCTCTGTTGCGTTAGAAAATATCCTCAGAGATAAAGAAAATAAGTAAACACAAAAGTATCTTTATTCCAGTAGGATTTCGGACACTGTTGGTGAGGAATCTTAGTTGACTGTTATATGTTACTAATCAGAATGACTTTCCCAAAGTCACACAACAAGCGTTTTCATGTAACTAATGCAGTACAGAAACTGAGACTGCATTCTGACCAATTCATAAACCAACAGAGAAAAATAATTAAATCCTTGAATAACTAAAATACTCACTCAAGAACCATTTAAAATGTAATATACTGAAGTATTTCTAAAAATCTGTTTTTCATGGATAAACCACAATAAGTTTTTTTCTTTATGTGTGTGAGAGGCACCACCCTAATCTCTTAATGTATAAAAGACAAATTTACAAAAATTATTCCTAGTAGTTGTGATAGGAATTTGTAAAAAACTTCACTGAAGGAAGTGTGTATCAGACAACACAGCTGCCCCATATACCAATGTTTTGTTGCACAGTTCCGCAGTTAGTTTTTTCTCATTCCATGGGTGAAGTAAAGTGAATAAATTTCTGCAGGCCTATTGCTTCTGACCTGTCAGAGGATGTGTAAATGAACTCTTTTACTTGTAGAGTGAGCCCCAGTCTAAAGGAATGTAAAAAAATCACATCTGGGCTTTTAAGAAACAAGTTGCACACAGGGGACTTGCTGTAAAGAAGCTGTTGAAATGTAAGGTGCTAAGACTTTTATAACAAGGTAACCACATTCATTGAGCTTTCAGTATGATTGATTGTAGTTTTGGTAGGTTTTTTGTGTTTTCTTTTTTTTTTTTCTTTTACTTTGCAGTGGTGATGTATTTTTTTTTCTGAGACAAACATATAGCTGGATTGTAGGAGGCAGGAAAGAGACAACTTGAATTGCTGACTGTTTCAGTATGACTGAGGGTGAAAGGAATATCTAATATTTCATCTTCTCTTCAGAGACATTGAGGAGAGCAAGTGAGAATTAGGCCTGGGTGAGCAGTACCATTAGTCAGTGAAAATTAAGAGTCAAGCACTAACAATTTTTTTCTGAATAGCTATCCCATCAGACCATTCTCACACAGCCAGAGCAGGTGTATGAGAGTTGCATTTGATAAAAATTGATTCTACACTTGTTAATCAAAGTCATTGGCAAAAGTTTCACACCAGGTTGATGTACCCTAGCAAGCCAACTTACTTGGCTGCAATGCAGCCAGAAAAGCTGTGAAAATTTCCTTAATTTCAGCTTTCTACTGAATCTAGTGTGGTCTCCTGGTGCCCTTTTGCCACGCACTCATAGAATAGTTCTTCCCAGTGACATCGTCAAGGATACGTCCATAAATTAAATGAATCCGTTTCTCTTGTTGTAAAGTTTACACATTTCTTTCTCCTAAGAAGGTGGATCAAAAGAGTAATTTTTCTCATTTTATTTATTTATTTATTTATCATTATATCAGTCAGCTACTCCCCGCTTCCAGTAGTTCTTGACTTCCATGGGGTGAGGAGAAGTTGACCTCAGTACTGGATATTTTCTCTCTGGTTGTGTCAGGACATAAAAGGAGATAATTTCTTTCTCTGACCCCATTCGTACACAGAAATGACAGAAGTCTCAGTATGCTGAGATCAGACACTAAAGGAGCTGGGAAAGACAAACACGTCACATTAACAGCGCTTTCCTTCTTCTGACTTCATCTCAGTACAGGGCTGTTTTCTACTCTTTTTCTCCATAATAGAATCAAATTATATTGAACTAGTTCTCCAGATATAAAGTCTAACTCTTAGCAGTTATATAGGGACTAATCCAGAAAATCACAGGTTTAGCTTTAAAAGTATACGTATTTTTCCATAGGAAATTTGAAGGAATATCATGGGACTGTTCAGCCTGGAGAAGAGGAGGCTCCGGGGAGACCATACAGTGGCCTGCCAGTACCTCAAGGGGGCCTACAGGAAAGATGGGGAGAGGCTGTTCAGTAGGGCCTCTTGTGATAGGACAAGGGGTAAAGGTTTTGAAATAGAGGTAGGTAGATTTAGATTGGATATTAGGAAAAAAAATTTCACAATGTGAGTTGTAGAACACTGGAACAGGTTGCCCAGAGAGGTGGTGGATGTCCTATCCCTGGAAACGTTCAAGGCCAGGTTGGATGAGGCTCTGAGCAACCTGATCTAGTCAGGGATGTCCCTGCTTCTTGCAGGGGGGTTGAATCAGATGACCTTTGAAGGTCCCTTCCAACTCTAACCATTCTATGATTCTGTGATTCTATGATTCTACTTTATTCAGAAAATGAAACTGTCTCTGTAGAATAAGGAGGGGCAAAAATATCTCCTTCAGATGGATGCATTTAAATGGCATATTTAAAAACATGTAAAATAGTTATGGAAACAAACTGTGGTATTAATTTTGATGGAGTAAGTGGACCCAGAATCACAAAGGTGTTAACCTGATTGTCTCACAAGTAGCTCAGATATTTGAATACAGAGACCTTGGATTGCTAATTCCCATGGTAAATAGACTGGAATATTAATGCAAAGCACTAAAAAACCCAAAGTTTATTAGTGCAGGAGGAAAAAACCCAACAAATCAAAATCAAACAAAGAACAAAACACATGGAATTTTGAAGCTGAAAGTTTAGGAAGCTGCCTGATTGTGCAAAGCAAATCTATTTGGGAGTCTCCTGAGTCTTTTTTGTCAGAGATATTGGTTGAGGGCTTTTGATCTGGGAAGCATCCTTATTAGTAGAGAAGAATAAGCTGTTTCTGCTGATGGTTTCTATTAATCACTCTGAAACAGAGGGTTGTTTTTAGTATTTTTCTTTCTTTGATAAAAAGGAGAGAGGAAAGAAGGGAGGAGAGGTTAGGCAGTAGCAGGTGAGGTAATCAGGGCTTACTCCTGGTCCCGGGAGCCAAAGCAGCTGTTTCTTCCCGGTGGATAGTCAGAGCTGCTGGGACAGCCACAGCTGCTGGCTTTGTGGGTCTGGCTCTGTTCCACAGCTGAGGTTGCAACTTCGCATGTCCAGCTGGGCTCCCACTGCCTTTCCTGGAGTGGGCTTCTGGGGCTTCTCCATGGAGTGAGTGCAGACTCACAGGAGAAAAAACAGAGTCAAGGAGAGAAAAAGACCAGGGGTAGAGGAGAGTGGTGTGTGAATGGGGCCAATACAGCGGCATGTTGTAGGAGAGAAGAAGAAACTGGAGTATGACCCCCAGCCCCCCTGCAAGGTGAATGTTTCTGTAGTACTGTGGTCCTGTACATGGTCATGCATCTGGGATTGCTGTCTTTACCATTTCTAGGAACGGGAGATAAGCTGTGCACACTGTCTGGAGGAATTATCTGTGACACTAACATTGAGAGTGTAGCCATGAAAAACTTTGATCATCACAAAAATTCAGAAGTAGGGCTGAGGATTTTTCTTAAAAGAATATATTTCCCTTATCTTGGGTGGGTTTTGCTCTTTAAAGGTGCCTCGAGGGATTGGTCGAATATATATTTTTCTAAATTATGGTTGAGAAGAGTATTAATTCATGTTGGAAAGCATGTTATCTGCATGCTCCATTGTTCCAGGCAGATTCGGATGCATGAACACGCTTGAATGCACTCAGAGAACGTGTCATGTCCTTGCAGAGTGGGAAGATGTGGTTCACATCTCACTCCCCAGTTCTAATTGTTTTGTTACCAGGATCCCTTTTGTTATCACTCAACTCCAAGATGAGATCTGTGTAGTTGTCATCTTCCTATGTACACTAGTTTCCTTTTGGAGACAACTCGAGGTTGTGGACAGGGAGAATCTGTGCTGTGATATATTCCCAGTCAGAGTGTTCAGGGGGAGAGGTGTGGGCCGTACTCATCCTGGATCACTGCCACAGCCAGAGGCTCTGCGTGGAGAACAGCACTGATACCACCAGGAAGAGCAGATCTTGGCAGTGTCCTCAGGGATATTAGCTGCCTGTGGAGGGCAAGAAGTGGCAGAGCAAAGCATCACATTTCCTCACTGCAGGAGAGGAGCGCTGTGTGGCCTGAGAGTACTCCTCTCTCATTACTGCTACGACAGTGAAGGCTGTGTCCTTCCTGGGCACCTTTCTCTTGCCCAGAAAGCAGAACTCTTCCTAAGGGACTAAGTTATGTCCTCGTTGCATCCTTTTTAGCCAGCATAAGGCAGATAAGGCCTGGAAAATAGCCTTGCATCAACTAAATGGTTGAACAAGATCTTAGCTAATATAAATGCAATATATGTTGATTTCAAATGTAATGTCTTATCAAAACTGGGATTTCTATTGTGTTATAGGAAGTATCTACAAAAAAAAAAAAAAAAAAAAAAAAAAAAATAAAAA
>WHYT01014718.1:81723-194291 GCA_009806455.1 Tetrax tetrax
AAAAAAAAAAAAAAAAAAAAAAGAGAGAAATTGAAAGAAGCCCACAACCTGTGAATATACAAGACCTCCTTTATCTCAATTTTTCACAATGGCTATATGAGAGAA
Source organism: Tetrax tetrax (assembly GCA_009806455.1). NCBI lineage: Eukaryota > Metazoa > Chordata > Aves > Otidiformes > Otididae > Tetrax > Tetrax tetrax. The sequence goes on from WHYT01014718.1 coordinate 81,829, forward strand.
AGTTGTAATAATTAATTAAAATGCTTTTGTTCATTGTAATCAAATTATAAAACTTTGCTGTCTGCTTTCCATAAACATCACACTACAGATTCTGAGGGGAAGTTGAAATGTAAACAGTGCTTTTTTACATAAACACTCACCAAGAGTCTTGCTCTTTTTTTCTGAAGACTCCACACCAGCACTTGGTTGAGAACCTAAATTAAATTGTTTGAAGACTGGGTTTAACATTTTTCAGTACAGATAAACAACACACTTCAAAGTAAACACTGTTACATGACATGTGCAACCTCAGGAATATACTGTTTTAATCACTACTACTGACACTGCTTGTTTATCCTTGGTATAACTTAATTAACTGAAATGAAATTACCTGAGATTTTAAGGATGTAAATGGGTAAATTAAAATTCTTAATTTCTGATATCTTAACAACTAAGTTTCCTGTGGCCCTTATGAAGACAGGAGGTGTTATTCAATGCCAATACTGACTTCATGTCTGGTTCATGAACAAACTGAAAACTTGGGGCTGTTTTGTGTGAAAGTTGCTTAGGGCTCCCTCTCTCTGTGTAACATTTTACTTCTTCTTGTGTGTGTTACTTGAAGTCCTTTTTATCTACAGGTTTCTATGGCTGCTTGCTTTCTATAATCATGTTATAACCTCGAGGCAATAATTCTCCAATGGTAAGGACAGGGAGCCATCAGTCTATCCTAGGCAATCTTCTTGTATGCCCAGTTCAAAGTCAGTTTATTGCTGGTATTTAGTGCAAAGCCTGAGATGAGGCACTTATGTCCTTGCACATGAAATATTTCTCAGTTTTGTTGTTGTCTTAATCTAAGCTAATGTTCCTCTGACTGAAAAGACAGCTTCATGTCTGGAAGAGTGCAGCACTCTAATAATGTAAATGACTCTCATTGGTATATCTGGAAGAAATGGTATCACAACACATCATGTCTTGTGCCTCTGTCCTCCCACTCCACCCTCCTAAAGGGGCTTTTCATGACAAGTGTTGCAAAACAGAAGCCACTGTGAAACATGCTTCTGAGCAAAGTAACTCTGCGAAGCAGAAAGTTAGGACCAGGGAATAAAAGGTTAGTTTTCCTCTAGAAAAGATAACAGCTTGAACCGCTCTCCCTCTTCTCTCCCCACATTAGAAAAGGGTGCACTAGTGGGGTTAGGTCAGCACACACATGTTTTAAATTAGTGGTTTCTAAACAAGGAAGTGACAATTATTTGTTATGATTATTTGTCAAATAATCACATCTGTACTTAATTACCACGTATGTGCCAGTGTTTGCGTTTCTCGGCAGGCTGAATTCAGTGAGAATAGCTTTAGATAGTAAATTGTGAACCCACATTTTAATGGGCACGAAAAATTTAACACAGTATACATTGTGTTAGAAGTTATAAATAAAAGTGCCATATAGCTCTAGTCAGTCTCACTCCTTATCTTTCAATTGCAATGTTTACGAAACACAGCAATGAATCTTACATAGTCTCTGTGATGTGAGTTTCTCTCATTCTCAAAATCTTTATCAGATACATTTTGGTTTTATTTTTTTTTTATTACCAAATACCGTTCTCTTTGTTAATGCATACATAGCCCCATTATACTGTGGTCAGGCTAAATTTTCAGTATTCTTCTTACTTATTTATGTTTCTTTCTTCTTTCATTGCTTGTAGTCCATTCCTTTAGAAACACAGGTTTTCACCAATGGTTTAATTTCCAAGGTGAGTTGCAGTCTTATTTTAAGTGTCACAAAGACAACTTCTGAATACCAAAGAAAAGATCTTTCAATGCTCATTTGAATAAAAATAGAGATTTTTCTTTTAAATTATTCTCCTTTAGAATTTCTTATCTCAGATTCCATACAAAAGTATATTTGGGGAAAGGGAAACTGTAAGTATGTCTTTACATGAGTATTTGTTTGCCCCAGAGGTGTTTGTGCTGCCATTTATAGAATCATAGAATAGTTAGGGTTGAAAGGGACCTTCAAAGGTCATCTAGTCCAACCTCCCTACAAGAAGCAGGGACATCCCCGACTAGATCAGGTTGCTCAGAGCCTCATCCAACCTGGCCTTGAATGTTTCCAGGGATGGGACATCTACCACCTCTATAGGCAACCTGTTCTAGTGTTCCACAACCCTCATTGTAAAGTTCTTTTCCTTATATCAAGTCCAAATCTACCTCTCTCTATTTTAAAACCATTACCCCTTGTCCTGTCACAACAGGCCCATCTTTCTCCCCATCTTTCTTGTAAGCCCCCTTGAGGTACTGGCAGGCCACTATAAGGTCTCCCCAGAGCCTTCTCTTCTCCAGGCTGAACAACCCCAACTCTCTCAGCCTGTCCTCACAGGAGAGGTGCTCCAGCCCTCTGATCATCTCTGTGGCCCTCCTCTGGACTTGCTCCAACAGGTCCATGTCCTTCTTCTTCTGCTTCAGAGCTGGACGCAGTACTCCAGATGGGGTCTCAGCAGAGCAGGGTAGAGGGGGAGAATCACCTCTCTCAACCTGCTGGCCACGATTCTTTTGATGCAGTCCAGGATGCAGTTGACTGTCTGGGCTGCAAGCACATATTATCAGCTCATGCTGAGCTTCTCATCCACCAGCACTCCCAAGTCTTTCTCCTCCAGGCTGCTCTCAGTTCATTCTCTGCCCAGCCTGTGTTTGTGCCTGGAATTGCCCTGACTCGTGTGCAGGACCTTGCACTTGGCCTTGTTAAACTTCATGAAGTTCTCATGGGCCCACCTCTCCAGCCTGTCAAAGTCCCTTTGGATGGCATCCCTTCCTTCCCGTGTGTTGACCCCACCACACAGTTTGTGCTTGAGTTTAGTAGTCACTCAGGGTCCAGGAAAACATAACAGGCACTCAAATTATTCCAAGGCTTTGGATTGAATCCTTGAAGTATGTGTGATGTTGTCTGCTCTGCTCTGAAAGAACACTTTCCCAGCTGTGTCGGGGGTTTTAACACCCCATTATGTCATTCCTCCATGTCTTACAGGGAGCAGGGAGTAGGGAGATGTGTATCACCATCCTGTTCGTGGTCATAGAGCATATCTTGACAAACACAGATGGGTAGACACAGTGGGAGTTCCTGGCTGGAGGAATGTCTTTGTGATTAAGCTTGTCTTACAGCGCTGTGTTTCCATGTGAGGGTCACATTTTGGCAGAATTACACTGCCTTACACGGTGGGAAGTTTGGGGTGGTGCCATTCAGCCCCATCCACATACCTTTGTGTGCTTCTGGTACCCTTAAATGAATTCAAACCAGCTAAGGCTGAAATGAACCTAAAATCCTGTTTTCCAGTATTCTGAGCATGTGCTTTCATGAGTAGGTCATTGCTCCTAGGTAAACACCTCTCTTTGTGCTCCTCTATGCATGTTTTGCAAAGAGGATGAGCTTTGCATTGGAGTCAAGTCTGTCCAAGGGTGCCAGGAGTATAAGGACACCTATTGAATTGTTTTCCTGTTGGAACTTAGATTTAAATTAAGTATCTTTTACCAGGGCTTAGGTATGCTCCCCAGTGCAAAGTATTTTGGAATCCTGTTTACAAAGCTTCACGTTATGGCCCAGGAGGTGTTACTGAATAATTTTAGGTGCATGAGAACAGGTGATCTGAATCCCGAGACTTGTATGCCTGAATTCACTCTCAATTTGAGCTTCAATGGAAATTATGTGGTATGAATCTATTCACAGCTCAGCAGAAACAGTGTCTCCCTTTCCAGAAGGAAACAAATTGATGCAGAAGGAACAAATTGATGCATAAGGCAGAAAAACATTATGCTAAGAACAAAAGGGTGAAATTTGTCTTATAGTGTTAATCAGATCTCTTCAGAAGCTTTACATGACTGAAATATGAAAAATCATGAGCTCCAATCAGTTAGGGGAAAAGGAAAGATACATTGTCTACTTTAATTTCTGCTCAGGACGAGCATTTCGATAGATACCACAAAATACAGTCACTTAGGTGGCAACTTATGTTAATCAGCAAATTACACCTGAAGATAGAACTACAGATTGAACATAAAACATACATTGTCATGGTGGAATTCAATCTGAGCAGCTGCTTCTACTGTCTTGTTGATTGTATTTAAACATCACAATTTTTTGAAATGATAGATGACTTTTATTAAATGAATGAGTTACAGTAAATATGGGAAATTCTATTACTTCCCATATTGTCAGACAAGAAAGAATTAATCATAAAGTCAAAATTTGTTGGATACTTAGATTATAAAGATTGTGAATCAATTAAGGCAAATTACATCATATACATAAACATGTAATGCCATAAGAGATTTTAATTTCTCAAAGCTGAAGTTGATTATGAGTCAAATCATCCAAAAGTAAATTTAAACAGAAAAAATATGATTCATATTTGAAAATGCAAAAGAAAACTTTACTGAATTCCTCAGAAACCACAATCTGGAAAAAAAAAGTCTAGGCTGATCAAAAAAATACAACTCATAAGCATGAGAACCCGATGTAGAGAGGAAATCGAATTATTTAAATTGAATTTTATAGGAATAGCTATAAATGAAGAGTCTGGAATTGAGGACTGATTTCTCTTCTGTGAAGCATATACCTGGACTGAAACATAAAAGATACTATTGAAATAGAAAAATGAATGGGAAAGTATTAGCCCAGCAAAGTAAAGTAGAACTCAAAGGAATTTCCTTATGGTATGTTAGAAATAAGGAAAATTAGAATACTAATACTGAATTGAATAGTAATGCAGGAAATCTGAAAGTGTTAATTCAGTTATTATTTATCTTTAGGATAAAATAATATGATTGTATCACATAATGGTACACACGTGCTTTCTTTTCCACTAGAAACTTAGCAGGATGACATAAGGTAATTACTAAATTTTAGGTATTTTTAAATTACTAGTCCAAATAAACTTTGTCCAAGAGATTTAAAAGATATGGTTTGGGAGCTGCCTCATTTCTTCATATTTATTTTCAGTAAACCAGGGAACACTGAGAAAAATCCAAACTAAGCTAATGTCATGCCAAAACTAGGATATGGAAAAATCTGAATAATTCATAGACCTGTCAGCATAACTTTGATAAATGATGGTATGGTTATCAATTAATAAAGAATTAAGGGGTGGGCTAGTAAAATTAATAATAATCAGCATGGGCTTGTAGATCTATCCATATTAACATTACATTGGGTTTGGTCAATAGACAGAGTATTAATGACACAGTATATTGAATGTTCTATTAAATACTTGAATTATTACACCATTGGGGTTTCATTTAGAAAACTAGAGTGTTATAAATGATATATTTTAAATGGATTTAACCCTAACTAAATGTGAATGCAAATTGGGATTTATTACTGGCATAGAAGGGGAGCTTGTGTTAAAATGCATTTTTTTTGAATGTTTCTTGGTCCCAGGCTTTTCAAGATTATTGTAAATGACTTGCAAGAAACATAAAGTCATCACTGATTTTAGTTACGTATGATTCCAGGCTTAGGTGAGAGATAGAGATAAAGGTGAGTGATAAAGACTGATGTGATGTGGATGGCCTTGTAGATGAGAGCCAACTACAGTATGCAACTCTATTTCATGGCCAAAGGAGAAATGCATACTCACAAGAATCAGAAAAAGTGGGTCATGGTTACACTATTGATGACTTTTTGAAGGAGCAAAGGCTAAATTGCCTTGGTCATGGTGGACAAGCATAGTCAATTCACTGTAAAATCTCGAAGCTTTTCTCTAACTGAAGCCACTAATGCAATCTTTATCTTTTATGTACGAAGCTCTTTTATATACAAAGCTCAAAATTAAGAATGAGACATGATGTACATCTTAGCATCTCATGCTTCTGCACTCCTCATAGATATTCAGATTTAGTACACATAATTTAATATTGAAATATTGCATGAGGTTCCAAAAACTATTCAAGGAGTAATAATTAATTGTTTGAAAAGTTATACTTTATAGTGAGAAATTTAAAAATAGGAGAAAATTACAAGGTGATTAAACACTTTCTAAGTATTCTGTAAGAAGAGGTCTATTTCACAAGTAGATGGCTGTAATGTAACAGAAAAAGATATTATAAAATTAAAGGAAAACAAGTAAATACTAGGCAAATTAACTTTAACATAAAATGTCAATACTTATGAGTAATATAAAAATTTGAATATTTATATATGAGAGCAATATGATAATGTAATGTGATTTATAAAAGTAATATGATAAAAGAAAAGTTAAGAAATAATGGGAAATTCTCAAAGCTTATAGAAAATCTCTGTCTCTGAACATTTTAACATCATGCTTGTTCATCAGTAGGTTTCAGTTGCAATACACCTTCAGGACGTCATATGGCCAAGATTGTGTGGTGGACCATTCTTCCCAATCATAGTGTTTATGTGTGCATCTATGACTTGGTGAAAGCAGGGCCTTGGTCAAGGTAAACAAATCAGAAAAGGAGTTGTCTTTTCATGACAGAGCTAGACTTTCTGATTGAATGTTACTAATGCTCACTAACAAAGCTATGGGGCTCTTCAGTAGTTACACACAACTCTGAAATGCCTGCTAGGGTTCCTGTTAAAATACGTTATAATTCTTTATATGATTTGAACTTCATACGCAAATTCTCTAAGGTGAAAACTTGCAATTTTTAACTGTGCTAGAATATTAATTATAAACACTCTACAGGTACAATTTTTTTAAAAATGAAATTGTAAATTACGCAATCTTGTTTTCTTCATGTTTATGCAACCTCGCCCAGTGACTGTGGTCTGAACATACTCTAATCACACAGTTTCTGATGTGTCCTGGACTTTCCTCTGTGTGCCATATATTTATTGTGATGACACAAGGGGCATCGGATTTAGTTTGTGAAAGACCTCTTGAGTGTTTTAAAACTTTCACATTGGTACAGTGGTTGTCATTACAAAATGATACCTAATATATCACTCCCTCCCTATACTTCCAACAGAAAATAACTGTGTATTTGTTGGCAGAGGTTGATTTCTTAATTACTCCCAATAGCACTTCCTTCATGTAATGCAATTTTAGGGCCAAAATTTGCCCTTAGATGAACTTGTCTTCAGTGGTTTTGAGTCTGTAGATGGCTTCTAACACTAGCAGACTCTTTCAAAGATAAATATTATCCTTCAATCTTGGTAGATAAAGGGGTATGCTCCATCTTGGTATATGTGTGCATCAGTTGCTGGCCTGGTGCACCAGCAGACAGCATCAACCAGTACCCTAAACAAAATGAAATGCCTTTACAGGCTTTTGGGGAAGCATGCTCAAAAAAACAACCCTTCATCCCTTTTACAGATGTAGTACTGGTTACTGTAGTAAAAGTAAACATGCAAGCAAGCAAGGAAAAAACCCCTGTAAACTCAATTATACAGCCAGCTTCACTTATGCCTCCATTTGCTCCCAATGAGTGTAAAAGCACAATGAGTTACATCAGTATATGGCACACTATTTTTACAGGATTTCTCTTTGAATCTGACTATATTCTGAGGAGGATTTTTCTGAAGGGTGTGGATAATTTTTAAGGGGTGGAAATCTCCCTTGGGGAAGTTTTCAAGTCAGCTAAACAATCTACAGAAGTGTACAAGTGTTCTGCAAGTGTTCTGCATTAGAGTTTCTACATAGGCTTATGCATGAACAACCATATTTACTACATTTACTTTTCTCACTTTTTTTTTTCCTTTGGATTTCACGCTCTGAAATACTTTTGCTAGTAGAATTTTGCAAATACTTCCAAGTTTGAATCTTTGAGATTATTACTATTCCCAAAGAAGACACTACCAGTGCCAACACAGTTTATAGATGTCTGGATGTTAGTAAAGTTGGAATTTCTCTTTTTTAAAATAATGATACTAATATCTCAATATTAAGAAATGAAAAATAATATTTTAATTTCTCTATTTTTTATCTACCTATTTGAACTTTCATAGAATCATAGAATGGTTAGGGTTGGAAGGGACCTTCAAAGGGCATCTGATCCAACCCCCCTGCAAGGAGCAGGGACACCCCCGACTAGCTCAGGTTGCTCAGAGCCTCAACCTGGCCTTTCCAGGGATGGGGCATCCACCACCTCTCTGGGCAAACTGTTCCAGTGCTCTACAACCCTCATTGTAAAAAATTTTTTCCTAATATCTAATTTAAATCTATCTCTCTCTATTTTAAAACCATTACCCCTCATCCTATCACAACAGGCCCTACTGAACATCCTCTCCCCATCTTTCTTGTAGGCCCCCTAAGTTCAATTAATTTGATTGTTGCTGGATATACCTATTTCTACTTAAACCTTGGTTGAAAAGAAAGATTTTTTTCCTTGTTCTGTGTAAAGCACTATCTGATTATTACCCCAGCAATTGTTATTGCAAGTTTACAGTATTATCTGGATTCTGAAAAGTGATTGCATGAAGAGAGTATTTGCATGGCACATCATGCATTAGAACAAATCTGAGTTCTTTCTTATTTCCATCTTTCGATACACCAGGTCTTTGATTTGAACCTGCATACTACAACTGCTGTTTTGAATTTCTATAACAGAGACCTTCATATTGCAACAGCATTCATTCAAACCAGGATACTAAGGTGGCTTCTGTTAACCAACTTCAAGCACTTCCGACAGCTTCTTGGTTCGTTGCCAACCGTATTGCTGTGGGATATTCACGAGTCAGGTCGGTGTTCTGCGCACTACCACCTGTTAGTGACAGCTCATTGTCCCTTATGCCATGCTCCAGAGGTGGTAGGGTTGAGCATGATGATGTAGTAACAACTATATATAGTGTTTCTCTTGCTGTGATAATACTGTTCCATAAAACAATGTCTTTTGATGTTGTCTCCTCAATTTAAGAACAGCAAAGAAACAAGGCAGCTACCTCACTGGAAACAAAATGGAGCTCAGAAGGGCATATTTGGCTAAGTTACAGTGCTGCTACTAACCTTAGCACTGAATATATTGCTTCAGACCTCCTCCTGTCTTCAGTTCATTAGCCAAAACTCTTCTGACACAAGCATGGTTTTGGTATGTTTCTATCTTGCAGTCCTTGTTTCTGTCAGTTTTGATGTTGTTGCTATGTATAAAACCAAACTGAGTCTTGTTTTACAATCCCAGTGTTGTCTGTGGAATCTGAGCAGTGCAAGAGCTCCATTAGCAATGTTATTCTTCTCTATGGTCACTGTCACACTCAATTTAACTCCAGTTTTATTTTTTGCCATAAAACAGCATTCATGGTCACAGTAATTCTGTTACCACAATGATCTGAGAGCCAATAAAGGACATCAATGAATTAATAAAGAAGTACGTGGCTCAGTTTACAGTCCCCAAAGGATGCTTTGCCTGAGGTGGGAGGACTGCAGGCTGTATCAGTAAGTGTCCAGCCCTGGGGCTAACCACAACTCAGTGGGCTCTCTGACAGCGGTCTGCTTTGGTCAGACATCAACTCACTGGCTGTCAGGGGCTGGGAGTCCTGATGCGACTGCAGGACAAAGAAGACTGACTGTTCAGAGGGCTCTGTGAAGGAATTGCAGACTGGACTTTGCTGGTAAGGAGGGCTCTATCAAGAAGACGATCTTTAGGATAAAGTAGTTCCCCAATCCCCAATAAAATACACATTCCAAATGTCATAAAACACATGAATTGAAAACACATGCTCATGGACATCTGTCTGTCCCTCTAGTTGCAGATGAACACTGTTCTGCATGAGAGTCCAGCATTTTGTTATGGGTCTATGAGAAGTTTACTATCTTACTGCCAACTGAAGGGCGCGTGTCCTGTCCCCTTAGCTGTCTGTGGGTGCCTCCCAGCTCTTGAGTGCTCTGTCACTTCAAATCTCCTGTTGCTTACAGTAGAAGGGCAAGAGTGAAAATGGCTTGGCATTTGACCAAGGCTCTGGCTGAAATTAATGATGGCTCAGGGATCGATATGGTAGAAAAGCCCTTTTTTATAGCTTGTCTTCACCAGGGAGAATAAAGAGAAGTTGGTACAATGATATGACATGAAGGTGTTGTAAAAAATATCAGGTTATGAATGACTTCTATGAACTGTTACTGTATTGCTGGGCCTAGGAATAAAGCCGACATTAGTATGTGGTCAGTTCATCTTCCAATGGGATCAGTAACGACTCAAGCATAGTTAAAAGACAAATGAAACCTGAAGCCTCTACTTTCCTATTTTAATACATATCTAAATTGCATGTAATTTAAAAACAACTTTGAAATAATGTATTAGAGGGTACAGTATCAGTGAGGCAGACTCACGGGCAAGGCCTTATTGTGCTGTTCACTGCACAAGCAGAGGACAAGAAATCAATTCCTGCTTCAAAAGTGCAAGGCAGGCAGTTATTACAACACACCTCCAGCCTACCTGTCCTTAAGGCTTTCGTAAGAGGGAATTGTAGGAGAAGGTGTGAAAATACTTCATATGTCTAGTAAGTTAGAAAGTAACATTTTATACATTCTTAATCCTTTCCCTTTTAGGTCCATGAGCTTTATAAAGGTGAGTAATAGAAGTCAGAACTCCTCTATTTGACTCTCCTGACTTTCATTCCAGCATTTTGCCCTTCCTCTGAGATACTGTAAGATGCGATCACTTAGCAGTCACTTTCTCCAGGAATCCAACATTCTACTCTCTTCCACAGATGTTGGACTGGGAGAACTGGGACCAAAGCCACATGTTAAAAGCCTGACACATGGGACATGATGGCAGAGTGCTGGCTTCTCCAGATGTGAGGAGATAGAGTTGGCAGTCATGTATTGAACTGACAAAGAGAAGACCTGCAGAAAAGCTGAAGAAGTTGCAGTGATAAGTGCAACAAACTGAATTTGCAAATTGAGAGTTGTCTCCAACCCTTATGCTTTGGTTAACTTTGAAGCTTTGGTTAACTCACTGATCTGTCCCTCTCTGTTCCTCAGTTGTCCACCTGTAAAGCCATTCGGCCACGTTGTTATTCTGGTCTTTAGAGTCTTAAAGAGGAAAAGTTATCTTATGTGGTTGTCATTTAAGAGAGGAGATGTTTTAGGCAACAGAGTGATACTATCTCCTCCCTTCCCTTCGGCAAGCACCAATAAAAAACTCAACAAAATTAAAACCAAAACCACACATTTTTCAGAATCTAGAAATCATAGAATCAATGTTCCTATATGTATATACATTGTAATATTGTTTTTAATAGTATAATATTTCCTTCATAGGTCTTCACCATTATTAAATGCAATGGAAGTCAGTGTCTGAAAATGAAGTTCTATTAAGGAGCTGTAAGTGGCCTTAACAGTTGTAAAAGTGGGAAAATACAAAAAGACTTGGAGAAATGAAGCACTTCCTTTTATAGACAGACATCTGAAGCACAAAAAAAAAGGGACCAAGGGACATCAAAGTTGAATTTCTGCAGCATATAGATGGATAGACAGAGACATACTTCCATAAGCAATTCACTTCTTTCAGCTTAAACATGAACCTCAAGGTGAATAGTTTGGTGGATGTATTTCTGCCTTAGTATTGACTATAGAAGAAACCTAGAGGACTAGTTTTTGGTTAGGTATCTAACTTTGAGACAGCACAGGTTGTTTAAGTTAAACCTTATCCTAGATGACAAAGTGACCTTAGATAGTAGGCTCTGAACATTCACTTTATAGGAACTATTTTATAGACAAGATTATTCTTCAAATCCCATTCTTCCTATACCACAAATTGTCTTTCATTTTATCTGTGTAGCTCTCAGCACCTTGTAGGCATTATATTGATGAATGAATAATAACAAAACAATGCTTCTTTTTGCTGCTATTACTAGCATAAAGTAGTAATATTTTATGGTAAGTAAATTATTCTTTCTGCTGTACCACCAGCCAGTGCAGAAATTTGACAACAAGAACCACTAAGAGATGCATGTTTCAGAATGTCATTCAAAACTAAAGTCTAACTAAGAAGGTTTTTGTTTTTTAAAGGTTTTTTTTTTTTTTCTGTTGCTCTTCTGCAGAATATGAATAAATTTACTCAATGGAGGAATTCTTAACAGATGGTTACCATTTCAGCTTCAGATGGCAGAAAGCCCCAGAACCAAGCAATTACAGAGTTCTTTGACGCAGAACCAGCTGAACAGGTTTTAATAATTTGTTCCAAATTGGAGACACCTGGCCTCCCAGAAAGTGCTACAAGCTGGGTGATAGAGGTGTGCAATAGAAACATATTCCTCTATATGTCACTAGCGAATTTCAGGTGACAAAATAATGAAGATGAATAGGAAATTTTTTTGTTTGTTTTCTACTATTAATGCAATGGAACATTGCAAATGGACCAGTAAAATAATTTTTAAAATATTCTGAGGCAAGACTATATTGTTCTGATTTTCCATTACTGCAAATATTTTACCTCCCTTCAAAGAACGCTGTACAGGATATGGATACCCAACAACACCAGCTTTTATTGCTCATCTTTATAAAGCTCACGGGCCTAACCAGGAAAGGATCAGGAAGCATATGTAAAATGTTTCTTTATTTTACCTATTCCTATTCTACTTTCTTGATGTAACTCCTGCCTTTGGAAGATTAAAAATACTCCCCTAGATGCAATATGTGCCTAAGAGAAGTCATTAGGCCAAATCCACTAGTACGACACTTCCATGGCAGCTATCCTGCATGGAGAGGAAAGGAAAGGGGCAGCCTAAGTTATTGCTAAGATTTAGCTTCCTCTGAGTCACTGCCAAATTATTCCATTCTTTTCTCATTCCTTCTGCTATCATAAGGTCACGTCTATCTCAGGCTCAGCAAAGCCCTGTCACAATCCCGTCTGTCTCTCTAGTACAAGCGAGCAGAAGCAAGCTAATTGCATGGCTCTGGCATGAGATATTAGAACTGTGTGTGATATAAGAACTCCGTAGGACATCCGGTAAACCAGTCAGCTCTGCTGGCTAAGAGCTCTGGTCTAATGTCCCAGTAGTGCTTGGAAAAGTTGAGAAATTATAAAGGAATTTTAATGGTTGATGGACTTCATAATCAAGGAGTTCCCCTTCAATCCTGTGATCTGGTTTTCCTTAAAACTTCTCTGTTTCTTGGTCTAATACATTGCACAACAGTGTCTTTATTTGCAGAATATCAGGTATTTTCTGAAGAATACTCTTGAAGTGTGAGTGTAGGAGCACAGAAGGGATTGCACAAAATGCCAAATATTCCAACTGAATCTGGTGAATGAGTCTGTCTGAGTTCATAAATTTAAATGTGACCTCTGAACCTAGCTTTGGTAAATTTACCAATTTTCTATGTGCTAAAGAAGCCACTGTTTTACAAATAATGCACCCTTCTCCACCCCAGCACCAGAATATAATTGCTGAAGACTTTGTGTTATCTAAAAAGGAACAAAAGACACAAATAAAATAACCTTGGTTGTGTCAGTTGAGAGTATCTTGAACTGTACTGAAATGGGGTGCCTAAAAGTGAGGGGAAGAGACACCATGATTTGTCATAATTTTCTTTATGAAGGGACATCTCTTAACCCAAACTGCACATTTAAACTGCTAAAGCGTATATCCCAAGGCTTTGTTTGCATGTGTAGTATGAACAAGATAATGCATTTTTAGGCTTGGATACTTTTATGTGTTTAGAATCAGATTTCATTTGCATGAAAATCAAGATCAGAAAAGCTCCCTGTGCATAAGAGACACAAACTCAGTATAGACATTACATATCTTTCTGGTTTTCCTTGTCCGAATTGTATTTGACTGATTTATGTTATGTTATCATATACAATAGCTTTTTACAATGTATTTCTGACAAAGTTATGCATAAAATGAATACAATAAACATTATAATGCAATAATTCAATTTTCGTTTGAGATTTGGGAATTAGTTCCATTTAAATGGGCTGCTTTTCACAGTACAATCCGTTCAACTGCATGCTTTTCCTATTGCTTGGAACAACCTCAGTAACACAGTAGATTTCTGCTCAGTGCATTCTAACAGAATTTGATGTTTGTGTTTCCCACAAAAAGAAATCAGTAGAATCAAATGTATTTGTGACCATTTTTACTGTCAGAACAAAGCAAACACCTCATTTCATTCCAATGTCTTGTAGGATACTTTCACATAACAGGCAAAATGTGTTAAAACATTTAAGCATAGTTTCACTGCAATCTATTTTCAGATCATTTTTTTCACCTTCACTGTAGATAGACAAACAAAACATCAGGAAAACTGACTGGAGAAACAGTTTGTCTGTAGTCCTCCTAAATTCCTAAATCTCTTCCTCAGCACTTGGTACTGTATTGTTTAATACTTTTCCTTCACCCCTGCAATTTCTGTCAAGTACCTTAGAGTGTTTTGTTTCTGTTCCCAGGGTTGGACATTTTAAGATTGCGGAATGGCAAGACCCAGGTGATGTCAGCCGTTTTGGGATGTGATTAAACACCATGATACTGTAAAAGCAAGGAGTTAAAAGTGAATGCCTGCACTTCCTGATGCAGAAGATTGTGCTGTTGAAAGAAAAGCGTTTGGAAATGCCCATTAAGAGAGAAAGGATTATGAAGCAATTTGTGATTTCTTCTGTGAATGAGCTGCAGTTAATGGTCCATGTAAGTGGAAAGAATGCGCAGCCTTTAGCTTTCTGCTCCAAGCACAGCTTCCCTCAAAAAACTGGTGAAGAAGGGAGGGGTTGAAAAATAAATGTCTTTGTGCTTTTGAAGCACCTCAGATTGGCAGAGATAATTGGGAAATGTTAGTTCTAGACAGGTGCCAGGCATGGAGGGGGAAGAGGAAGATTTATACCTTAGTTAGGAAATACAGTTGCAGTTGCTATTGTGCAGTGAAAGGTAGTTGCTATGAAAATAAGAGCAGCTACTGCTTGTGTAATGTGACAATGTTATGACTTCAAACTAGAGCAAAGAGATAAGTAAAAAATAGGTAAAGTTTAAGATACTTGCTTTTTTTTTATGGTACTTTGTAACAGACACTGACTGGCAAATAGAATTAATTCCAATTTTTTTTTGAAATAACTAAACTAATTACTAAAGAATCTCTATTAGATCACATTATAATATGGATATATCAATGGCATGTTTAATTCTAGGACAGCATTTATATAAGATCAGAATATTAGATATTAGACTGCACAATTATTGGCTTGTTTCTTTTCACCCGTCTGTTATCATATTGATTCCTATTTTCCATCAGTGATGCCATCATTATCTCTACACTTTGTATGCTTCACTAAAACAATTTGACATGCCATATAACTGTTGAAAATTCACTGAAGTGACTCAGTTAGTAGATAATTACCTAGGACTCTCTTGAAGATAGGAAATATACCTTCCACCCTTTCACATTTTTAGCATTGCATTTTCAAGGTGGATGTAGCCATAGTCTGTTTCTGGATTCTGCACAGCTGTATTGAGATGCGGTTGTTGTGGAAAGATCTCTGTATGACTTCAGGAGTTTATCCACATTACACAACTCGCTAGTGATCATTAGTACAAAGTCCAAAGGAGGACCAAGAAGATAACGAGAGGGCTGGAGCACCTCTCCTATGAGGACAGGCTGAGAGAGCTGGGGCCGTTCAGCCTGGAGAAGAGGAGGCTCTTGGGAGACCTGACAGCAGTCTTCCAGTACCTCAAGGGGGCTTATGAGAAAGATGGGAAGAAACTCTTTAGCAGGGACTGTTGTGATAGGACAAGGGGTAATGGTTTTAAAATAGAGGGAGATAGATTCAGACTGGACATAAGGAAAAAAAATTTTACACTGAGGGTGGTGGAACACTGGAACAGGTTGCCCAGAGAGGTGGTGGATGCCTCATCCCTGGAAACATTCACAGGGTTAATGTACTAAGACCAGGCAGCCCGTTGACTCTATCTCCACCAACTCCATCTCCTTTACTAGGGCCAAAACCAGATGTCTCAGAAGGAATTTCAGAACAGAGAAAACATATAGTGATATACTCAGTCAGTGATTTAGTAATTCCAAAATATTCTTCCAGCCTTCAATATTTTGTGGCTCAAGAACTTCCTGAGCTTGCAGCTGTGTGTCTGAGTACAATGGTCATTGAAAGAAGAGGGAAAATACATTATTAATTTTTGCCTAGTAACATTACAGTAAAATCACACTACCAAAGTGAAATATATGCTCTTAACAACGGTTTATGCAGATGAATTCCAGCCATAGCAGCAAAGGTGGTGGCAGGCTGCTGCTATGTGCTCTGATCTTCTGCTGTAAATTACAGACATGATAGCATGGGCAGCAGAAAAGAAGATATTCAACACAACTCTGACACTCTGCTAGCACCTTTTCTGAAGCTGCCTTTTGTGGTTTGATGTAACTGTGAGCTGTGATCGCTCAGGAGGGGGCAGACTAAGTTTTCAGACATATCTGCTATTTCCATGACTATTTTCAGCACAGGATCAGTTAGGGCAACTGAGTGTGATGATAGCTTAACACTGCTGCCTAATCCAAGGAAGCCGTAACTTCCGAAATAGGAGGCTCAGGCTCAAAAGCACTTTTGATGTGAGCTCCTACATCCAGCTTGAGATAAGTTGGATGAAAGAACAAACATCTGGATTCTCACTCCTATGAGCTGAGGCCTCTTCGAGACCTCTAGTCACCTTATGAAATTTTCAGCAGTCCAAACAGTGGTGATAAACTTCAGTAAAAACCGTTACTTACTGGCATTTAAAACAGCTAAGGAGCATTATTTGGCAGTAAATCTACTGTATTTCAACAGTAAACATGCTTTAGTAAATAACACATACTTGTAAAACTGTGTGTTACACAAATTTACAGGCTAAAGGAGTTGTTAAAAATAGGCACGGACATAATAAAAACCATTTTATGTCCAAATCCTTAATTAAACTGCTGCAGCCAATTTAGCATAACTTCAAACTCTTCCTGACATGCCCTCTTTTACAGCTGTATCACATTCCACCATAAAAGGAAAATCTCTGTTGATACTGTTTTATATTCTTTAGCCTATTGGAGCCAAGCATAACTAAATGATATTTTCATTGTATTTCACATTCTGCTTACTAATATTTGTACTATGTGACTAAGTTTCACTAGAAAAACAGTCAGTGTACCCAGAACTAGAAGCAGAATGGAAAGGAAAGTAAATTTAAAAGCTTCTTTCAATAGTGTAATTTATATGGACTGAAACAATGTAAATCTTAGACTGCCGTGCTCTTCCTGGTTTCTCAGAAGAGCACCTACGGGTGTCCACTGCAGCACAAAATGATAATATTTGTATAGGTTTCTTCAACTTTGGCCTTAGATATAAAGATCTCAATAAATTTTAATATAAAATAGATTTATAGTTTTCATCTCTTGTTTCCATGACCTTCTCAATTTGGTCACACTTTTGTCTTCTTGTTATATAAATATCTTGGGTCATTTGCTTATTTTAATCTGCATAGAATGACTCTATTTCAGCCTAATCAGATAGAACTGAACTTTTTAAGAAAAGCAATCAATAAATCCCGTGGGGAGGGAGGTACCAGTTGGTCCAAAAGAATTCTGCCAACTTCTGTTGCCAGGTAGTACTTTGAAAATCCAATATTGTTTAGGCATTAATTCTTTGGAGTTTTTAAAGAGAAGAGAGAATATTTAGATTTCTAATGTGGGCATTTCAGTTGGACAGTCTAAATATAAGACATGCTTGGCAGCTATACAGATGGGATTATAACATGGACAAGCATTTGTTGGGACAGGCAAAAGATATTTGGTTCTTGTTCTGATACTGTCACTGATCTGTCATCTTGCTCTGAAAAGCTCATGTCATATCTTTATGGGTTCCTTTTCTATTTTTGCTTGCCTTGGCTCTTTTTAAAATTTCTTTCTTTTTTTTTTTTTTAAACTCATCAGGGTTGGCACTGTCACGTTCTAGCAGATTGTAAAGTACCTCACATAACCCTGTCCCAGACCCCATACAGGATCAGCACTGTTTCTGCAGCACCATACATAAACATCTGGGAATTCTCAAAATTAAAGTTCAGGGATCCAAAAGTATTAAAAATTGTTTTTCAAGTCAGTCACTCTGAACTAGATTTTCTTGAGAATTTTCAAAATATATTTGTGATATTAGAGCACAGCATCCAGTTATTGTGACACCCACAAACTCTCAATCATTAAAAAAATAAGTCATGAGAGTGTCCTCAACAGAAGGGTTTCTGAGACTTCTGTGAGGTAAGGGAAAGAATCAACAAAGAACACACACATATACATGGTGCTAAATTCTGGACATGGGATAATTTGTCACACTAAGCAGGTTATACTTGCTTACAGAACTGCCTGGGTCAACATTTTAGGAAAAGACAGTACCTCAGATGGGAAAGAACCGTGGCATTCTGATATCCAAACTGATGATTCAAGTGTGAATTGAAGTGAAAATATGCATCCTCAATCTTTTGTCAAGAAGCTCATGCTGTTCCAAGCATCATACTGAATGGGTGAGAGATGTAGAAAAGACAGGAAAGATCATGAGAATTTCCTGATTTTAATGGCATTCTCAGGGAACCCTACAAAAAAGGTTTTTCTGGTGTAAAATGAGTTCCCAGCTGAGTCCAACTTTAAAGTTGTATAAAGTTTCAGAGTGTATGTGTCAGTAGATTTAAGGACAGCTTACCACAAGTTATGCTTGGATTGAAAAAATCAACTAGCTTTATGAAGAATTTATGCCTCTCAGAAACAATGGTTAGAATAAACTCAGGTTTCTTTTCCCCTTTGAACTGCCCTGAGGAACTCCCTTAAATTTTCCATAAGACAGGTGAGGTGGCTCTGACATAAAACCTGTCACTTTCATCAAAATGGATTGTTATAGATGGAGCAAGGAGAAAACACTGGTAGGTACTGATCCTACCAGTAATTTTATTAATCAATTGATGCCCTGAAAGTGAGATACTCAGCTAAATTCAGTGGAACAGAATGGCTTATGCTCAAGATAATGCAATATCCTATGGAGTCATTTTAATGCTCTTAAGTACTTTAATGTCATTTTTTTTTTAACCTAAAAGAGCACTTTCAGATAGCAGGACTCTTGAGATGTCCGTCATGAAACATAATGGACACCGTAGTGTCTTATTTTGCAAGATGGTTTCAAAATACTAGAAGGCATCATTTTCAAAAGCGGATATCCTGCTTCTTCATACTAAATCTCAGCTCATTTGTGCTCCTGGGTGCCAGGGCCCTTGGTAGGTATCTGGATGTTTGGGTAGCTGTGTTGGAAGCGACTTTGTCATGTAAGAAACCCAAGTGCTTCCCAGCACATGAGTAGCGGAGGCACAGGTTTTTGCATTATTTTAACCCTAGGTTTAAATGCTTCACCTTAGCTCCAGCCCTTGTGTTCTCTACTACAGGAAACACTTCAGCAGCAGAGGTTGGGACCAGTTTGACATCTGCCTAGAATTCCGTGTGCTAATATTATTTTATTAGATTATAGAGAACTTACAGCAAGGTTTCTGGTACATAACCACTCAGGACAGGTGGACACCAGACTGCAATAACGCACTGCTATAAATTTTTAAGTAAATTGGATCCTATATGATGGCTATTACATTTTAACTACTATTATTATTTTACAGGTATTGCATACATAAATTGTGTCATCACAACTGTGTTACTTATGGCTTATCGAAATAAAACTGCCTTACTTATTTTTCTCTCTTGGAAGAAAATCCTCCCCCATGTCTCCCTAAAATTTATGCAACATTTATACAGAAATTACTACACTCAGTGGAATTGTAGCTTAAAAGATTGGCCAACTGGCTATGACTAAGTGACTCAAATGCAAGCACATTGCTATTATAGACTAAATTAAAAAATTCTCTTTTACCTTTCATTTACCACGGTACAAAGAAAAAATAGATATTATAAGGCATTATGACATTCAGATAATATACATTCAGATAATAGTAAAATGGATTTTTCCAAGCACACACTCTCTTTATTAATAGCTCCAAGTAAAATGTAATTATTTGTTTACCAATATGCCATATTTAGTATTACCACAATTCATTACCTATTAAAGGAAAGAATAATGTACAAAAAATTTTTACTAGCTAGCGTAACTCTGATTAGATGCCTACATGGTCTACTGTCCAAACTGGTGACATTATTTTTTCATCTATACTTATTTCATGTTCTAAAATAAAAAGAGTCATAAACTGTTTTGGAAACCATGGTTCACTAGATGAGAACAAAAAAAGTTAAGTACAACAGATCCAGTATCTCAGGGGGATGTAGGCAAAGATTATTTTACAGCATTTCGTAACGAAACATAGCATGTGAGTGGCTTTTATGCACATTTGGAAGAGATCGCGGTCTGAGTCAGCAAATATCACAGCAGGTCTACTTGTGATATGGCTACTAATGTCTGCATGGCCTTTGAGGCAGAGGTTTGCATTGTAAAGAAAGAAATGCGTGAATAAGTGTTTGAATCTTGTTCCTTAGCTTTTTTTTTTTAATTAGGGTTACAAATACAAACCCAACTCTTATTCATATAATTTATGGCTTTTCTTTGTAGTGCTTAGTGGCAGAACTGTATTCTTGCAGATAGAATGGAAAACATAGAAATATAAAAAACAAAAGGGTTAAAGCCTTTATCCATTTCTCTATTGATACCTATGACTCTAAATAGTTACACTGCTATATATACATGCTTGAGATTTTCAAGCTATTGTCATATACTACTGCAAAGATATAGAAAGAAAACTTTTCCCAGCTCTTTCCCTTCCAAAGGAATTTGAGAAACTCAGATGTATTATTAAACATTCACTCTTCTCCTCATATATTTTTTTTTCATTATTTCCTCGTTCTTGGATTAAGATTTTTTTATTGCGTAAGTAGATAGTTAGACATATAATTAAGCTTAGATTCTGAGAGCTTGTACGTACAGTAGAAACATTCTATTATATTTCTTTTGGTTTTGGGCGTGTGCAGCTGTTCTTGAACCACTGATATACATACTTGGAGTTTCAGACAGATAGCCCTAGTTGTAAAGTATCAATGCTGCACCAGCAACATGTTGACTATATGGCCAGAATTCACATGAGACAGCTTTTTCATGTATTTAAAGTGGAGCACATAAAAGATCTGTTGCATCAGAGCCCTAATGCTACCACCAGTTGTATTTCAAAATATTACTGAACTTTTCCAGTCCTTATCTCTTTTATTAGACAAATCTAATTCTTAGAAAGGCTTCTTGCAGGGAGATCTGGCTAGTGTTTTGGGCCGTTGCATACAAAAGACTTATTTTTTGTTAGCCATTAAATGATCTTTTCTAGTGATCAAGCTTGAGATTTGGCTCCCTTGTTTTTGTTGATTTAAGTAAGTTAATGACGTTTCATATACATAGATCACAAGGGAGTTTTTTTTTTGTGTGCTGAGTGTCTTACAAGTAAAATAGAATGGCAAGATTTAAAATATCAGTGAAGTGTTCTTTATGTTAAACATAGTGAAGTAGATTTCTGTTCATGTATGTGCATTTATGATTTAATAACAGGTGAATTTTCAGCCCCCCCAAAAAAGAAAAATCCCTTTTTAGATAGTTGTAGTACAACAACAGTTTTGGAAATTTGTAAAGCACTGGACCAGCTATGCTTCATTCCTCTGTTAGAGACACTATGTCAAAGACAAAGCCACAATCACAGTTCTATGTACCTTTCTTCCTTTTTGCAATGTCTACACCAATCTGGACTAAAATGACATAAGATTTTGTCATTGAGATACAATGTCTCTGGTTTTCCTCCAGAAGACCAGAATACCACAAGCAGTCACTGATAGAATTTCACCGTATCTTATCATTATCAGTGCTGCACAGCCCTACCTTCACCCTGAAATATGATCAGGGACCTGTCAGAATTTAGTTGATCATATTTGCATTTTTATATGCACATAAATTTACTAGCATAAATAGAATATTGCTGCCTGTGTGGACAAATAGCTGCTCATTGGTCTCCTAAGTATATCTTTCCTTAAGAAAAGTGGTTTATTAAATTCGTTTTTAATGTAAAGGATTTTTTACACTCATATCAAGAAAAGCATAACTGAAAAATAAAACCCAACAATGATAATGTAACTTCTGATGAGCTTACAAGAAGAGGAAACAGTTAAATGAAAGTTAATACTACTTTAAGTTTGAAAAATTAGATGCATATGTGTCAGGAGATTCTAAAGTTGAATATCAAACGTTGTTTTTACAATTGACAGATTTTAATTAATGGATATGTTTGATTGTGTTTTGAGTTATCTGAACATGATTTTGTTTTGTATTACTACTGCCATTAATTTGGGCAGCGGTTGAGCCTGTGACACACTATACAGGAATGAAGGTAAGGTAGTCTGCCAAGAGGAGCCTTTCTTAACTAAAAAATGTCTAAACCTCTTTCTGAAACTGTGACAAAACAATGAAAATGTTAGACAAAAAAGGCATTTTTAAAGAAAACTAGGAGTAGAAAAATATGGAACTAATATGGAAACCTCTCTTCAAGGCAAATGCTGCACTACCAAATTGTTGACACTTGAGCAACACTACGTTCAACAACATGTAGAAAGATTTGACATATTAGGGGCCTGACCCTATTGAACTCAGTAGAAAGAATTTTCAAGAATTTTGAGAGCTTTGGATATGATCCAAAAAGTAAACTAATACACCTGTGGGACAATTTTTGCATACCTCTTTTAGATTGCAATTTACACTGCTATTGAAAAAGTCATTTACTTTAGTATTCATGTAAATAACTAGTAGGGATTGTTTAGCAACCAGCAATTATATTTTATTCACACAATTGTTACAGAAATACTATGCGTTTCAGGAGACTCTAGGTGTTTCTTCCCTATAAATATTTAAAAACATCTAATCTTGCCACACAGTAGATAAAATGGCTTTTGTCAAATAGATCTAGGAAGTAACTATAGCTTTTTCTGTAGAGCCATTTGCCTTTAAAATGACTTTTTAATTGTTGTTTTAGGTTTAAAGTCTACAAATAGGATAGAATATAATCTGAGCTTCTGGTCTTTCATCTGTGCTGGCAGGGGTTGTACTAAAGACTCTTTTGTTACTGAACTTGTAGTCTTGTTTGGTAAAGATTCTTATCAACCGTAATGTTACACTTGGGTCAGTAAGGGAAGAGCTTCACTGACTGAAGGTCTCAGATTTGTTTTCTTCAAACCAAGAATATGCCTTGAAAACATTTTTATGTTACTATTATGCTCACTGTAAATCATCTGCCTGCAGTTTTAAAATTTTAAAGCTGTTACCAAACTGTTTATCCACTACCGTCTTACTCTTGATGGTTCAGAGTGCTAGTCTCTGTACAGGAGTGGTCAAGCTTTCCGTGCTGATGAAAATTACATCACTCCATGAAAATCGAGGTACTCCCTTGCTCTGCTTCCCTAGCATTAAGCCCACAGACTCACAAGACTGGGTGCTTTCCAGTAAGTATAAACCTCTAGTAGACCATAGGCAGGTGATGCAAATCAGAACCGTCATCTTTCTGCTTTGTACTCAACCAAGTCAGTCATCAGAGGAACTAATATTTGCTGTAGGGTCTTGATTTCTCAAGAGTGGTCAGGCACTGGAAGAGGCTGCCCAAGGAGTTGGTGGAGTCACCATCCCTGGAGGTGTTCAAAAAACGTGTAGATGTGGCACTTCAGGACATGGTTTAGTGTTAGGTTGATAGTTGGAGTTGATGATCTTAGAGATTTTTTCCAACCTTAAATGATTCTGTGATAATTGTTTCCTTTGTAAGCTAGACATAAAATCTAGCTACCAAACCCAGCTCTTTAACATCAGCATTGTTTTTAGGTTTTGGTAAGATTTGAAGACAGATGCTAGGTAAATAAATCCTTTATTTCTGAACTACTAGGAAAGATCAAAATTGCCAGTTAGTATTCAAAGGAGTCATTTGGAATAGAAATGCATAAATAAAAGATTATTATTTCCTTGGAAAACAACAAATTAGAGTTGCATTTTCAGTTCACTTGCTTACATTCAAGTCTAGCAGCTAATATTTATCTACAGCTTTAATTTGTTCAGTGTATTTAAAGAGTTTATTTCACACATGACAAGACCAAAATAGTTGTAGAATATTAAATTTTTTAACTTTTTTGTTTTCTTTTCTAGTTTAGTTTTTTTGTGTGTGTGATAAGAGATGGCTTTTAATGCTTAAATTAAATGTTTGCATATAAAGTTTGTGTTTTGTACGTCTTGGAACAGAGCTGTGAATACTGGAATTATTTCTGAAAAATCTTGAAAACTCAATTTCTTTTTTTAAAATTATATTTTAGTGCACAAAGACTAGAATGCTACATATATTCAGATTTTTTATTTACAAAGTATACATGAAATAAAAAATATAAGCAGATATTTGATTTTAGTTATAAAAGCCAAAATTAAAAAAAAGTCAAAAAAATCTAAAACAGTTTAAAGTATGATTGCCATGTTTGCATAGCTCTAACAATATCTACATACTTAAGAGCCTATCTTCTTGACAGTTAATAGCTAAAACTTATCAGCAGAAACACAAAAAAATTCACTGGTAGTTTATCAACATTATCCTGAATTTTCTCATCCTGGCTATGTGTATACTTATCAATATACCTGAGCATGAGTGTCACACAGTGTGAATGGTTAAATAGGGTTGATATTCAGATGTAGTATTACCTGAATTTATTTTCTGATGATTGTTTTGTTGTTCAAATACATTAAATAGTGGAAGAAATGTTCAGACAAATGAGTGAGAGATTTGGAAACAGATGTTCCTATGCAACCCTTTAATCAATAGACATTGGCATGACCTTGAAAGAAAAATTGACTGAAATCAATCTCAGCTGGAGGATAAAAAGTGAAGTTTTCAGGAAGTCATGGAAATATTTAACATGGAGGACAGCCCCAGAAACGATTTTAAAATGAAGTACATGAAGTGTTATTCTGAGCAGAGAAAGATTTTTTCCTGGCTGGTGCGGTACTGATGTCAGTCATGAGACTGACAATGGAACAGCTCTCTCTATGATTAACATACACTTGACACATCCGAGATTTGTATCTGCTCTGGAGAGGATGGGGGTAATGTGAGCCTTATGTTCTCCCTCTGACTGTGGCTGGCTATTGGCAAGCGCTGATCCTTACATGATCTGCAGTTGACACGCTCCAATACTGTTAATCTGATTCATCTGTGTTTGCTTTTCATACACACTCAAATGCATCCTGAAGAAGAAGAACATGTTTTTTAAAAAAGCAGAATATACTAGCCTGAGGGATGATCTGTTTTGATAGTGGTCCCTCTATTTGCCATGCCGAAGAGGAAAATTATTTATAATATCAGGCCAAAAATGCTTTGCATTTCCAGCCTTTCCCAGTAAAATATTATGCTTAATGCTCTCACTACTTTTGAAGGCATGGTCAATAAAGCTGCTACTTGACAGGTTCTTGACTCTTAAAACTGTTTTTCTTTGGCGTGGATCTTCAAAATAAGATAATAAATATGTTAATGATGTATAATTCTTGAAATAAATGTAAAAATTTCAAATGATTTGGAGTGAATCAATTAACACTAGTTTTTAATAGTCATTAAGACATTTAGACATAAAATTTCATGGTAATTCAGGTATAGGAACCAGTCTCTTCTGATTCCTGTCACTCAGTTCCTGCTAGGCATAGAGCAGTGCAGACTCCAAGGTACCTCCTGACCTGGAGGAACTGATCCCAAAGGATGGGATGAGGGGGGTGGAGAGATCCCTAAGGATAGGATCCTCAAAAACAGTTAGGTGGAAAGTTGCTGGGGTAGTCAGGGGGACAGAAGCTGTCTTGTGCTACGACCATGAAAAATCATGAGCATATCCTGTTTTCCGGTTGTGTGGTTTGATAGTCAGATTACAGGTTGTTCTGGATTAGGATGCTGTCAGTCTTTCTTCACAGAGTTGTTCTATGTGGTGTGGTTAACGAAATGTTTACTGGGCCAGAGGTACTGTGAGTTGTGACTCTTGTCTGACATGCGAAGTTACTGAAAAAATTTGGAATTCACTGTCACAGGGCCTGATCCTTTGGAGACATTTTTACATGATGCATTATAATTACCTCAACGATGCTGTTTAACTCTGCAGCTAAAGTTAAATAAGTGTGTCAACTTCTGTAGGGCTGGAGCCTGAAAGAATGAGAACCACGTTCATTGAAATAGATACTTCTCCTTTGTAACAAACCTCAGAGTTCAGAATCTAGCCAGAGCTAGTTAAGTTCTTCTCCGGCTTATGGAAATGCTACTTATGTAGTGGTTTGAGCACATGGTTGGACTCACCCCTTCACCCACACATACATACTGAATACAACTGAGTTGTCTTCCCCTTCCTAAACATGATAAACATATTCAGCTCAGCTTTAAAACCCACTTCTTTCCAACAAAATATCCCAAGCTTATAGCTTGGAGCTGCTTATCTTTCTTCATCCCTGTCAGCTCCTCCTGGTCTCTGCCAGAGGTAGAGCTGGTCTTGCAGGAGATGCCCCGTGCTCTTTCAGACACGTCTTTCCTCCACCCAAATCCTCTGCCTTACACCGCAAGCCACCTGATAAGAGGAAGTTATAGAAAACATTCACTTACTGGATAAATTATGCTAAAATGGATTTTAACACTGAATTTATAGAAAAATAAATCATTAGAATGTTGGGGTTAGTCATTAAAATCACGCAGAATATAAAAAAAGACAATGAAGAAGGATGTAATCTAACAGTCAAGCCAAGAGCCTATGTCAGTCAGCATAAGAATATCATCTGCTTTGAAAAGAAATATTGAAGACTGTTCTTTTTTTTTTCTGTCTGAACTCCACATCATAATTGTTTTGTCTTTACAGACTACTGATCAATTACTTTATATTTCTCTCGCTGCAGGAATAGCATTCTGTAGCATGTAATATGATATTTCAGTGTCAGATGAAGGAGAGGTATGCTGTCCAGTGTTAGCAGTGAGAATACACGGTGTCATCGTGACACCATACATTGCCCAAAGGGTCATACAAGTTGTGATCATATCAAAAAACACCTATTAGTAAGTACACCAAGTTGTCTAGATTATTTGACAACAGTGCCTCAAAAACAGGTTTTCGGTGACCAAAGGTGGTGGATTTTGATTTATTCTAAGGAATGAGTACTCATTGCAGTGGTAAATTGAATGAATCTGTGTCTCAACAAAATTAATGATACGATATATTCTCTACTCCCTGAATTCTCATAGAGCAGCTGAAGTCATTTTTCAGCTAGTTGGCATCTTTTTTTTTCCTCATTATTTACTCCTATTGGCACAATAACAACAAAACCAAATTCAGTGCTGAAGCAGTCCAAGAACTAAAGCCATGTGATCTCAGCTCAGCCTGGAGCATGGGAAATCAGGCAATGTCCTGGCGGGTGACAGGATATGGCTGTGGCATGAAAAGCAGACAATGAATTTGCTGGACTGCATTATAATTTATTTTGTCCTTTCACCAGGAATGCTGCCAGTCACCTCAGAGCACAGTGTAAGCTGCACACATCGAAAGGAAACTTGTTCAGCCTCCCTTTCCAGAAATCATGGCCCACCTGAAGTAGTCATGATTTATTTGTCTTCCCAACCCCTTTTACTGGCTTAGCTTTGGCACGAGGTTCAGAGGCTGAGTCTGTTTTACTGCCTTGGTCTGATGCAGTTTCAGATAACCTTGCTGACCGCACTGCAGCTCCTGTTAAGTTAAAATTTCACTCTTTGTATTTGAAGAGCTGCTGCCAGGATGCCCGCACCCAGATCAGAGCCAAGGAGCGCTCACTGCAGTATCCTTAGATAGCTGGCTTGCCATTTCATGCCTCAGATGCTCCATTTCTTCCCTTCTTGTACAAGATTTTCGAGCTGCATGAAGTAACATGAGGGCCAAATTTTTCTCACCAGATGCTAGAATTATAGAGAGAACAGAACACAGCTGTCCCCATCTCTGACATAGACTGAGTGAGAAGAGACCCATGCAGTGCACCGAACATATATAGAGAGACAGGAAAGCAATCAGCATGTTATTCCTGTGAAAAGTGGAAAGACTAGAAGAAAATATTAAGCAATCAATTTTGTTTCCTTAGCAATTTGTTCCTCTTCAGGATATTAATAGAGATAAACCCATTTCTCTATAAGGAGCTATTAACCTTGATCTCAATTTCCTGATGATTGAGTAATCTTAATCATTTAACGAAATACTAAATATGTAAGAATGTATTCATAGAAGCCTAAAGAAAAGTAAAACACATAGGTAGGGAAGCTACATGATAAAAATTAGGTGCAATTGCCTCAAATACTAAAATCTCAGTTTTGAAAATACAGAAAACTTTTCCGAAATGATGTATTGCTGTAGATTTTAGAAAGAAATACAATAGAAAAATCAACTATGTCTTTTTTTTTTTGAGACAATAATTCCATGAAACAAAGGGAATTAGGCACTCCACCCTCTACACTGTATATACTTTTAGCATTTGTTTTTTACCTGAAATTTTGAATCATTTCACAAAATGACTGTTTTCTCAGAATGACTGAAATACCATGGTTTTTACACACAGATCTTTGAGTGTTCAAAGGGCCATTTCTAAGGGGCTCAGTAAAGAGAGTGAGAAACACATGTAAGCATTTTAGGCTTAAATAGGAATATACCAGGATCTAGATTTTTTTAACTGTCTGCTATAGCATATGTACTGCTGCTGTAAGTATAAGCAAAGGCAGGCATGGGATGCAAGATACCAGAATTCAGACTACATGATTGAATTGCAAATATGAGAGAATAATTCCAGTTTGATCTGCAGCAACTGCGGTAACGATGGCTTTGTGATCTTACAGGAATGTTCATTTCCTTGAGTTCAAATACAGTCACTTTCCCCAGACTCATCCCAGCTGTCTTTAGACACTTCAGTAAGGCAGCTAAGATAGGAAATAGTCACCAGCACCTGATCTATGTACATAGAGGTATCAGTTTTCTCCACTGATTGGGTAAAAACTCCCTATACCGTGAGTCTGTGATACGAGACTTCTAGATGGCCAAAAGCATGACATCAATCCTACTGCTTGCTTAGTAATCACAGACAGTTGAAGGAAGAGGAAATATGTTTCTCTTTTCTGTGTCAGCCACTGTAACTCACAAGAGATGGGGTCTGTTTCCTGCTTGTTCCTGAAGTTATTGCGTTGCATTGCACTATCGTTTCCAAGCTTTACAAGATTAACTTATTTTATGAGTACTACTTAATGTAGTGAACATGGTGAGTGTTTATCAGTGAACTGCTTTCTCAGAAGGCCTGTGCGCATGTTTCCAGGTATATTTAATCAGAATAATTCCACTTGATATCAACAACAATTAAGGTTTTTCCTGATTGAGCCGTTTTCCTTTGCAGAAGAGAATTCTTTTACATTTTGCAAAAAGAAAGCAATATCCGTTGTTTACAGTAAAACGTTTTCATGTGAGTGAAAGTATGTGAATTTAAATACAATTTTTTTACATTTCTTTGAAATTCTTTTCTTTTTATTGACATATGTTCCCTGAGTTTATTTCCATGTGTTTCAGCTTCATTTTAATTATTTCTTTTTTACAGCATGCAGAGTTCTGGTGATCACATAGCTTCAGACATATTTTTGATATGTTTCACTGATAGTTGAATAACAATTCATAAATAATTTATTTTAGTATTTAAACAATTTATGACTAATGTTTCTATTACTGTTGAAATTAATGTTGAAATTAATTTCTACATACTTGGTAGTGTAGTCTGAGATGTGTTGTGTTTATAAGGAAACCAGAATTATAGTCCAGTCCTGTAATCCTCATGATTTGTAAATGTCAATGGTGGTATTATAGAAGCATAGAATAACTCAAATGGGAAGAATCCTCTGGAAGCCATCTCAGACAACCTGCTGCTCAAAGTAAGGCTCACATTGAGGTCAGGTCCAACTTCAGAATTAGATCAGTTGCAGCTTATGTTGAAAGGCATTGCTCATTTCATTCCTCCATTTTCCCTCCTTTTCTGCATTCTGCAGTGACGTGGTTTTTACTGTTGATGTTAGAAACTCTTGATTGAGCAAATGGCAAAGTATGAAGACAATGACCTTGATAGCACTCTAACTTTGCCATTAAATGCTTGATTTGTGATGTTTCCATCTTAGGTATTGTCAGAGAATGATTAATTCCATCTGAAAAACTTAAGTCTAAACTATGTGGTATTACTTTTCCCCACATTCTAAAAAAATGTTATTAGCAAACTAACTTCAAGCAAAGTCAGAAGCAGCCAAATTTAGGTAACGTGTGCTCCATGGCTGTTGCTTTTGGGCTTTACACTTACAGGTAGATAAGCACAGCAAACTAGGCCCTGGGAGCCGTGTTTGCAAAAGGAAGGAGATGCAGTTTCTTCTGCCTGTGTATAGCTATGCTTAGCTTAAAAAGAGCTCACTGAGATAAAGCATGTATTCTCACCAGTGCAAATGGAAGCAAAATCAGCCTCTTGGTAATTATTTTTCATGCTGAAATGTGATATTTATTTTATATCCATCCTCTCTTCTGTGAAAAAGTGGCTTGATGACAGCCGAAAAGGCTTAGGACAGATTAGATCCAGACTTATGACACAAAACATTTATTTTCAACTGGAGATTCAAAATGTTGTATTCAGCAGACATTAAAATAACTCAAAATGTTGTTCTGTGTCTTTGATATATGAAGCCTGAAGAAATGTAGCTGCCAACTTTATCTGATTATTGAATCTTTATGGTCTGATACATTCTAGGACACAGAGTTCAAAAGATGTTTGCATTAGAGTATATAGGTAACTTAGGAATTGTCAGACTTAAGCAAACCAGTTACTCATTATCCTTTCTCCAAGTAAGTAAAGTATTAGCTGCTTAAGAGAAAGGCTCCACAGGTCATCAATATACTGGATATAACTCATCCTGTAGCCATGGTGCATATAATGCATGGCAATTAGCCACTGAAGAGTTATATTGTGTATGAAAAAAGTTATGTTTAAATTTTACTAAGTTCTTTACTTACAAATCCCTATGACAAAGATTTTTATATTTAAATGACTCATTACAGGGGAAAAAAAATCACTCTCCCAATGTAGAAGACTGTCTATTCATTTTATCCAATGTTCCATTCTTAGCTTTCTTAAACTAATGAGGAACAGCTGCATCTTAGGGATACTGAGCCTAATAGAGCACTTTGATGACATAGATGCAACTCTTCATGAACTAAATAGGTTATTTGATTGCTCCTTTACTTTCTTATTCAGGTCTAGTTAATCAATGTTATCAGACTAAAAGAAGGGAAGTCTGGACTTGGAGAATCAAAACAATCTCTATTTTTTCTTTCTTCCTACTATACTCCCTCTTGTTTTCTTCTATACATTCTATACAGTATTCCTCAGGATTCAGACAGTAAGATTTGATGTGGTAAATTGTGCTGTAGAAATGCCTATATTCAAAGATAACTGGCTCTGTCTTTTCATTAATTCTTTTTCCTTCATTCATTTTCCCAAAATCTTAAAATAATCTAAAACATTTTCAAAAATGTTTGACGTGTGCAGAGGGCCAAATCAATCTCAATGAAGATTTTCTTTAGGCATTTTCACTGTTATCATGCTTTTTATTACTTGCATGCTTCCCCACCCCCAACTCCTTTGCTATCATTTTTTTTCCATCATTTCCATGTCCCATTCTCCCCTTTTATCTGAGACAACTTGGGTTTCAATGTTGTACTGGGCAACAAAGTCCATGTATTTTATATTAAAAAAAATAAATATTTGATTCTGGAATTAATAAATTACAAATTGACCTTTTACTTGCTCTTTCTGGTTGACCAGCAAATCCCTTGCTGTTTATGAAAATCTACAGTCATGTGTACCTCTGCCTTGTCTGAGCTCATAACCTCTTTCCCTGTAGCTTCCATGCTCAGTTTTAGGAATAGGAGCCTTGAAAAAAAAAATTTCATAGCTCTGCTGCACGAAAGTGTTTTTAGGCTTCTTGGTTACACTGGGAATCCGAACATCTGAGAAAGCAGCCCGCCTTGTCTTGTCATAGGGATATTCTCTGCCCCAAAAACATTAATTCCCAATGTGGATGATGTATTCTATTTTGGTTAAGTGCTAGACAGCTGAGGCCAGGCAGAAGATGAACAATCTCTAAAGAGAAATAAGACATAGTTGCGTTACAAGCTGGTAGAAGTCAGACTTGTTTAACAGCAAATATGTTGGTTTTGTTCTCCCCCCAAAACTATGAGAGGAAAAGTTTTGTATAATCATAGAGAATAAGATCATAAACATTGTGGACTTCAATTTTCTTAGAACTTTTGAATAAGACACTTCTTATTTTAGAATACAGTTACACAGTTTACTTTTTTTGGTCTCCTTCAGAGATCTTCAGAGGAAGTGTCATTAAGTGCTTTGTAAAGGATTAGAAATGGGGTTTCTGATGAATGATCAAGCACCTAGACAACATTACAGCACAAATAAACAATATCACACAATCTGTTTATGATATGCTTTGTCATATAATAAGCGTTTCTGAAGAGAAGACAATTTTTTTTTTCTTTCACTATCCAAAGCTATTATAAGCGTGGTAGAGCAATGGTGAGATTTTTCTGAGGTTTTTCTTTTTTTATTAATTGCCTCCCATCCTTTTGAACACCATTTAATAAAACTACGTATGTATTAAATTAAAAGAAATTGTTAATATAAATATAAATTAAGCCTAAAAAACCCATGTGTCTGTTTTCTGCCCTATTAAAAAAAAAAAAAAAAAAACACCAAAAAAAACCCCAAACTAACGATTTCCTCAGAATGACTTTTACAGAGAAGAGGGAGAGATGGTTAATAAAGGTATAGTATAGCTAGATCATTGAAAAAACTTGAAGAATGTCCTCCCATCATTTCTTCAAAACTAGACATGCTGTCCATCCTGCATACTTTGATGATCTTCAAAAACTATTCAGTATGCTTGGGTAGTTGCAAAAAAAGCAGGGATCAGGTCTAGTTCACAAGCAGGTTCAGCTGGGAATGAAAAGGTAATTGATAAGTGTGGCCATTAGTTATATCTTGCAATCATTAACTATACAAATTAACAGAGCTACTGTTTGTGATAAACTGTGCTTATCAGACACCTTTGTCCACATAGCTCATATTATCCTTTTTACTCTGTCTTAATTGTGACTGTCACAGACATTTCAAACATTGAAGGAGGTCATCAAAAAAACAAAGCAAAACAAAAGAAATCGGTCACCTGAAGTCCCATAGAAAGAATCTCTTTTTTTTCCCCTGAATGTCAATGCATTTTCACAATCACAAAAATTGTTATATAGGCTGTTGAATCAGTGACAGGTTTAACAGGACTAGAAATGAGACACTGATATCTTTAGAAAATGAGAACTACATTTGTATTAAGGGAATACTTTTGTTTAGTTCTGACCTTGGAAATTCACTAGACAATAACTTTTGAAATTGTTGCACTCGTGAAGAAAAGAAACCTACTTTGGATAAGTTAGCTAATTATTCCTTTTCTTTTGATGTTTTTTCAGCTCAGAATTTCTTTAATGAACATGCTCTGGTTTTAGAGGAGAGATGTAGAAACTACACCAGTTATATATTACACGACTCTGTGCCTATAAATATAAGGCAGTCTCAAATTTGATGCCAAAACTTTATAGACTCCAATAAACAACTGACACTTAATTCAGTTGCCTAGCCCAAGTTATTGCAGCTAAGCCATTTAAAGGTTCATGTAACCATCCTATATTTATGCAAATAGCAACTTTATTCCAGGAATAAACGAAATTCAATAAAATGCCTACTAAAATCTCTGGAAATTGGAACATTCCCACTATAATTGTGTGTTCATCACCATCAGTGGACATATTGCATTGACATTGCTTGAGTGATGACAAGCATGCATACAATAAGAAGGAGTTTAAAAATTCTGCCCAGGCAACAGTAACAGAGTGCCTTAAAGTTGGACTAAAACTTCACAGCAATTGCAAAAGTCCCTTCTCAGACTTGGGATTCGCTTGTATTTCCTCTCTCTTCCAGTTAACCTCAGGGTCCTATTTGACTGCGTTTGGTTTGAGAGACTTTCTCATAACAGTTGTCTAGAATATTTTTCTCATGGGTGAGTTAATATCTCCCTCCTCCCCAGTCTTATTTGTCAGGAAAAGCTGAACTGTGTTGATACGAACCTCCTTGAAATATTTCAGTTGGAGTCAGCTACCCTGGTAGCACAAAATGTAAGTGACTGAAAGAAGGAGCTTATGATAAGGAGTCTTGGGCAAATTTAATAACTGATAACATTGAAAATCCAACCTAAAATGGCATATAAACTAATCTAACTTGTCTAACTCAATTGTACTTCAAGTAAGATGGAGTTAATATCAATTTTTTTTTCTTTTCTTTCCTTCTTTTTTGGTTTTGTTTTGGTTTGGTTTTTTAATAAATGACTTAAATCTAGCTCATATCTATTTAAAGAACTTCCGCTTTTAAGGTATGGGAAGCTGAATCTGATTTCAGTCAAAACCTATGAACATTTTATATGTAACTTTAGTTGTTGAGCATCTGGGATTGATCACACTGAACCTGTGTAAAAAAGAACACATTCAGTCAATCCCAGATGGTTTAATATGGCACTGCCTCCCAAACTAACTGGATTGGGATGGGAAACAAATGAAAGGTAAAGGCTTCAAAATTCAAGACCTAAGCAGGCTTAAATTTAGGCAACTTGAATGTGATGGAGATGATGGCATTGTATCCGAGTAGGTGTGGGGTCTGTACGTTTTCTCCATTTACTTGCTTTTGAGGGCTGAAATCTCACATGCACATTGGACTAGAGAAAAATGCTTAAACTTGCCAGTGAAAATGCTGTTTGGATCTGGTCTTTCTTACTGGTACCTGTGCCTCAGCCCTGTTTCATTCTAGAGATGGCTATGTTGATAGTTTTCTAGTAACCTTTAATGAAAAGCTAACACACATGGTAACTCCAAGGATCAGAAAAGCAAAGTGAAAGTAGTACTCAGATAACAGGCTGGTAATTTTTTACCAATTTCTATGTGGCATAATAAGAAATAGAACAGCTAATTGATAAAAAGGCACATGGTAAGCTTGTGAGTTTTTTTTTTATTTCTACACCTGACATACACAAACAGTAATGTCTTCACTTATACCACTTTTCTCTTTTGGGCTATTTTCTCATCCATGATTTCAGCTACGTCAGGAACTTCAGTCCTTCATCAAATAATCTGGCATTTAATCTTTCCTGTTCTCCTACTTCCAACCCACTTAAAGTGTGAAAGA
Source organism: Tetrax tetrax (assembly GCA_009806455.1). Lineage (NCBI taxonomy): Eukaryota > Metazoa > Chordata > Aves > Otidiformes > Otididae > Tetrax > Tetrax tetrax. The sequence goes on from WHYT01014718.1 coordinate 117,085, forward strand.
AATGTTTATACTCTAAGAAGCTTGATGGTACTGCAGCTTGGAGAATTGTCCATGGCTTTTGCTAGTACAATGAACATGGCGAGGGGAAGTGCCTATTGTTTCACTGTAGTGGCAGATCAGCAAAAGTAGAATTGTTATCTTTCCCAAATTGCTTTGTAGGCATAAATCACCAGTACTCATGCTTTGAGACCTGTGATTAGGCCAAGTAAAATTAAAAAAAAAAAAAACAAAAAAGAAAAGAAAAAGAACACATCAATAGTACTGACTAAATGTTGCAATTTAGGCTAAATGGGAAAAGAGTCTGAGATCTACTGAAATAAAAGAACATTTTCATTGTTTGTGATTAAAAAGTAACTATTTTAGCGGGAATGTGAAGTAGAATTTATCCTCCAGTGTGGACTCCTAGTAGAGGTAAAAGAATTTTTCTGTTCCTTTTTGATAGGAATAGCATGGCTTAAGGTGCAGTATCGAAATCTCTCTGTCAAATTCAGCGATGTGTCTTTTCTCAAAGTTAAGTGTAGCTAATTTTGGTTGCTCCATTGTCATGTGGGAATTGCTATCTACTTTTTTTCCAGGGAGTCCTGGCCCTTAATATCTTGATTGTCCATATAATTTTTCTTTTCTATTTTTTTGTACTTAGTTGAACTTTTTTTCTTAGTTTTATTTATAACCAGAAATAATGTGTATACTGTCCTCTAACTGCGTGTCTGTGCGCACACATTTGCTACCCTGCAGAGTAGGGTATGAGTCAGTTTCATTGTAAAAGTACTTGCTGCATTATGGAGAAATAAAGTGTTTCATTTTCTTGGATGGGAATATACCAAAAGCCTATACCTATAGAAATAAAAGAAAGTGCCTTTTCAGGGCACAGAATTTTATTCAGAAATAGAATAAGTAATTTGGGAATTTGTGATTTTTTTTTTTTTATAACATAAATTACCTTTAAAATGTCTAAAGTATTAAGTTGTGTTTTTTTCCTCCTAAAATACAGAAGTATATGTAGTCAAGACAACTTCTAAGGTAAATGTTGTGATTTAACGGCGAACAAAATTATTAAATCATTAAATGATTTAAATTGGATTAAAAAGCTCTAAAAGGACACATTTCAAATGACACTAAATACTCGATCAACATTCCAAGAAATGTTAAACTAATATATTAAAAGCACATAAATTAGTAGTGACAACACAAATACAACATGAAGATAGACTTCATGTAATATAATATTACAAATACTTCTACTTCAGAAGAAACATTAATGATTTAACCAGAACTAATAAAAGAGAAATCAGTCATAGATAAGGCTCTTATTTTGAACTACTCTTGTCCTTTTTTTAAGTGTCTTGCAATAGTGAATGATGTTTTACTGTTTAGCATGTGATGTCACAGGTGCAACAAAGTACAGTCTGGGAACTTCTTTCTTAGAAATAGCCCTGCTTCTCAGAAAAAGCCCTGTTTGGGCTCTTATAAGCATGACTGTGGTGAATCAGACTACAGGTTCTTCTAGCCCAAGATCCTGTCTCTGCCATTGCCAGTAGCAGATGTTTCAGGAAAAGAAATAAATATTGAGGGAGTATAAAGTGATAGTCCCCATGGCATATCCTCCCAGCTGCTGGTAATCTGTGATTTAGGGAAATCCTGAGCCAGAGTTTGCAACCTTTCATCTACATTTAATAACATTCCATGAACTTTCTCATGAGTGTACCTAATAGCTTTTTGAACCATTTATACTTTTGGCAACCTGTACACCTCATGGCAATGAGCTCCATAGATGAAGTAGATGGATCTGAACAACGGTCTTCCATGTATTCTTAAACCTGACTCCTGATTACACTTCTTTATTGTCCTAATGTGAGGGCTAGTAAGTATTCACTGCCTTCTCATTATTCATGCTTTTATGTTAACTCTAGTCATAAATCTTCTCAGTTGTCTTTTTAATGCAAAATTTTTGAGGCTTTGACTAAACTCTTCTTCCAAAAACACTATTCTAGATCTCTGTCTCTTAAAAATCAGTTAATCCCACTTACCTTTCAGACTTGACCTGAATTGTGTAAGTTAGGATCTCACTTATCATTCCTAAAGAGAACTTTCATACAATGACTAAAGTTAGATGAGATTAAGCTAGGTCTCAAGATCTAAGTTTCATACTGGACAGAAAAACCAGCTGTTGTACTTCCACAGCTCTCCAAAAAGTTTTAGTACAGTGGGTAGGATATAGGCATTTCTTCTTTGATATTCAGGAACGAAAGTGCTGTAACATTTGTTATTTTGAGGTAAATTATGTTTTGCATATGGGATTCTTTATCCTGTTGCACCTTGTTCGTGGGAAAAAAAGAACCTCCAGGTTATTTTGAGTCGTAAGTCTATTCTGACTAAATCAGATCAGTCCCCAAAGAAAGTGCACATGAGATGTAGATACTCTTTAGAGAATGAGTGTTTTTAAGTTTGTGGACTGAGACAACTGGGTGTCACTTTATTTAAATCAGTGGAGCAGTTCTGATTTACAGCAGCTACAAATCTAACTGGCTTTTACTTTTTTTCTATTTATGTAGCTATTCTAATGTGATAATGTGTCCAGCTGGCCACGAACTTTTAGTGTTCCAATATTCTCTACTAGGTCAGATATTACACAAAATGTCTGGTTTACTAGGCTATTGCAAAACTCTAGGCTTTCCATATGGTCAACAGAAAATGGTACGCTTCTTGGCCAGGTGAGTTAGAGCACAGAAGTGAGGAACTCCATTTACTGTCAAGGTAGCTTAGATACTAGGATGAATAAATAGAGTTAAATCATATAAATACTTCCACAGTTGATTTAAATATTTGTGACAAATCTTATAATCAGTTTGAATCTGAAGGGCTACAATTCCAATTTTTATGTTACGTAGTATGAATAAAAAATTGTCTTCTGCTAGTACTAGCAGCACATGATATGTCCAGAAAAGAAAGGCTTTTAACCACTTGGGTTTTGTGACATCGGTGAATAAAACCTGAAGTGTAGTGCTGATGAAAACTTGATGTTGTTGCAAAAAACACAAGAGTTTATCATTGACTATTAAACACAGTCTGCTGTAATATGTGGAAAACTAGATAATTCTGGAGAAAATTATCTAAGTGGAAATAACTGTGTATGTAGTATTCAGTTGCATACTGAACAGAATGACTGCTCTTTAGATGCAGCAAAATGGCACCATATGCACTACTAATTTGCAAAACAAATGACACAGTTGAATAAGAGCCACATGGATGGAACATATTGAAATAATTAGGATGAAGGAGATGTGAGATCTGTCATCATTTATAAAAAAGTGACAAAAATGCAAAAGCAAGTGCAATTTCTGGGAGTGAGGAGTTAAAGTAATAGGTGTACTATATTACCATTATTTTTAAAAAGTTTTTAAATCAAGTTAGAATACCAGATTTTGGCATGATGATGTCAGAAGCAGGAATGTATTTGGGTAGATTTATGGAGAAACAGACATGAAAGAGTTATGGGCTAATCTGGATCCTAACATGTAGATATGAAGCCTGAAGCAGAGGCTCTTCTGAGGAGCACAGCTGCAGGGCTGTGCTTCACAGTGCAAGAAACCCTACAAGCATTGGGTTGAATCTAGTAGAGATATAAATACTAAAACCAAAGCACTTACTTTCTAAATCCCTGTTCTCCAGAGTGAAAATTGCAGTCTTGCACTGAAGTATGCAGTCTTACCATATAATAACTGGGGATGAATAAGAGTAGCAAAAATATGTTAGAAACAACCTATGTGATCTTGTGGTTCTGTTGAAGCCTGTGAGGATGTTTTTGTCAGACACTCAAACTGCCTTTGGTCTACATTTGAAACGAAATACCTGTTCCCACAAATGCTGATAGTCCAGCTCTTCTATTTAGATAGTCCAGCTGGGAGAAGTACTTACACCTGAAGGTCTCCAAAGAAGTCTAAGCTGGGAGCTCACCCCTCCCGATAGGGACTGTGCTCACTTCATGGTGCATTTTGTATAGTGCCTAAGCAGCAACCGCCTTAAAGCCAGCTGCTATGGCAGTAAGAGGGCTGTGCTGAAGAAGACATTTCTGCACCCAGGAGGGATTCAGGATGGCTTCCTTCTTAACTGTTGTTTGAATACTTACCTAGGAAAGCGGATGAAATAGTTGTAGTTTTCCTCAGCCTGAAGAATTTGCATTCAGGTAGCAGAAAAATACCCTAATAACTAGGCTACAGGGCTTACCTCTACATTTACTGCATTTGCTATTTATTGTCAAATGTGAAATACTCCTTAGAGCAGGAGTTGAAATATAGGACTCATAAGGAAGATGGCATTCAAAGACTACCTTATCTTCATCCCAGCCAGTCTGAGTGAATCTAAGTCTCCCACTTCTCATGTAAGTGCTCCAACATTCATATTTAATGTAGTTATACATATGTTTTTATATGTAATGTTTATATATAAAATGTGTTTATGTATATCTGTATATAGTATACACACATGCACATACGTGCATATATAAAAATAAATAAAACCAAATATAAGCATAAATAGGACACAGTTTCATCAGTGTCATCACCTACCTTGAGTTGGTATTCTTAATCTGTGTGACTGGGACTCAAAAGTGAGCAGGGATTAAAAACAGGCATGTTGGTCTTTGCAGGGTCACATTCTTAAAAATGCTTCCAAAACCTGTATTTGTGCTTCTTTGGTTCACAAACAACCTCAATATATTTTTATACTTAGAATGGGCCCTTAGAATCACATAGCTGTTGCAATTAAACACATGCACAGATTAGTTTCTGCAAGGAAAGTTGCACTGTTACCACTAGATACTGTCAAAATAAAGGCAGAGCACTAGAAAGCAGGGTGCACTAATCAGATCAGTCCAGCGTCAAGGCTTCCGTGTATAACTATACACAAAATCAGAAGAATGTGGTGCTAATGTGATAGTACTGCTGTTACAAGCAAACCTATGCTGCTGGTGCCCTACAAATGCTTTATACAGTGAAGGGCTGCCAATACTGTCATGGCCTCAAAATGTGAAGGTTTCATTAATATATTCCTTGAATCTGTAACCTTATCCCTTAAGTATTGTCTTTTAGTCACTGGAAGACAGTTTTATATATATGTCTGATTTTTCTCATTATTTACTTTAATTAATTTTACCTTGAAAATAAAAGTGGAAAAGTATTCCTGCCATGTCCTCCATAATTATAAGAAGTATTTACTTGACACTATGTCAGTAGGGAAACATTTTACTGTAACATAGATTTAGTCACTTTTTCTAAAACCTTAAGTTTACACTGGCCATGTATGTTTGCACCTTAAATCTCTAAGTGTCAGGTACTCTGGATAATACTCCTATTTCTGGTCAGCTGGTCAGGGAACCTATAAACAGTTGGAGAAGTGAACTTTGCTGAGACTTTCCATATTTCCAGATTAGTTACTATAAAAATGAAATTATACAGAATTATGGAAAAAAAATTAAACTTGCATATCTTGTACTCTAGCAATATTAACTCTGAGAAGACTTAACTTGTGAATTTTATTAAGTGCAGAATATATATTTACTTTGTAAAGTGCTGGAGATACTCATAATTTTGCACTCTATAGCATCCAGAGTAATGATGCTCTTATACTGCAAAACAAATAATCTCTACTATCTTAACTTCCTTAGAGAAACATGTATTAGCACATATTAGCAAAACATAGTGATCTGATTGTTTGATTGTCGTTTTTCCTACTACAGAATCCCACAATCCGCCACAATTTCCAAACAAGAGTTAAATATTTATTCTTCTTGGTCAGTTTGCTAATCCATAGTTTGTTATTTGATGGCACATTTTTTATAGAACAAGATTGAAGACTCCTGCTAAAATAGTTGTACCAAAATAAACCAACATTGCAATGTTTTATCCTTTATATTCGTTGCTCCCAACCTGTCCCTCACAAATGACACATACTTCTGATGCTGGAGGTGGCCCTTCATTTTGCTTTCCACTACATGGTTTTCCCAGTGGACTAGGAGAAAAGGAGATTTTATTTTCCTCCGTGCTCCCTGGGAACAGTAACGGTAAATTTGTTAAACAGTTATAACAATGGCTGGAACAGGGAGGAAGGTATATTTGAGATCTGAGCTTAAATTGTCATTTTTTTCAGACTGATAAACTTCCTCTGTATTGCCCTTCAAATGTACTGCCATGGAACCACCACAGGGCAGAAAACCTTTAAAGAAGTAGTTCAAAGGATTCTTTACATTTACATTTAACCATCTGCTGTTAAATGTAAATTTAATAGCATGATTTGCTTTGTTTCAAGTGGGCTAAATTACATCATTACTATAGTATAGGACAAAGAAGTAGATTTAAGCTGGAAATAATGTTGTTCAGCGTCTTATCAGACACATTTATGAAAAGTATTAATACTACATCAGGGAATAAAATTCAGCTGAAATCTTGAATAAGGTGTTTTATATTATAAACTTCCATAAACCATTGACACTGAGAAGGTTTAGCATTTGGCACAAGTGTTTTCTCTCTGAAATTCTGTTTATGACAAAAGAACAAAAAAATAATCTACCATATTTTCTCCTTGTTCTCAAATTTCTTTAGTATTGACTGATATATTTATAGTACGTGACTGCATATATGTGCAGATAAATGTATAAATAACTACAGAAAAAAATAATCTGAGGTAGATCTCTGATATCTGTTGATATCTGAGAAAAGCAATCCAGATGTTTGAAAGCACAAAGTTGCTGTATTTGTCTTTTATTTAGTCGTTTTGGAAACAAAAGGAAAATTGAAGGAAAAGAGAAATAATTTTAGCTGTAACCTGTCTACTGAAATATGTGCTTTTTTTTTTTCTTTTAGAATGCGCAATATAGTATGTCTAATTATTTAGACACTAATGGTATAGTTATATATGTTGATGAAATATAGAAGTAAAAATAATTTACTTTTCAAAAAACAAATTTTCCAACTGTATGGTATTAGAGATAGGTGTAGGCGGCATACTAAGGTATTTAATTGTATTTTGATTATATCTCTAATATGGAGATATATTTAAAATGCTGAAAATAGCATTATTACTCTTTTTTTATAAACAGAAATCAAGATTTTACAGTAAGTTTGGAAAAAATAGACCTTTGATAATGCAAAAGTAGAAGAAAGTGCTCTTTTCAGGGTAAATCTTGGAGAATAGATATAAAATAATTTTAAATTGGAACAGTATAATACTGAGGATCAAAAATAACAGAAAAAACAACTGTAATGATAGCTCTCTAGCGCTCTACACTTTGAAATTTCTTAAATGATTCATCTCTTGTTACAGAAAACTTGATGAAGCTTGAGAGTGGAGGGGTAATATAATTTCAGTAAACGTAACTTCGTACTAAAATAATTTTGCTGTTCTTTTTGACTTAAAATTTTCCTCACTATTTTGTTAAAATCAATTGCCCTGATTTTACCAAGTTTTCTATATCAAGCCTTAGCAAAAAAGGCAAGAGAAAATATGGGAAAAAAATGTAATTTCTGGAACACATTCCTTCTTTTTTTTTTTGTAGATCTATTCAAATCAGTCAGCTGTAACTCCTGATAATTAACAAAGGGGTTTGCTAGAAATGCAAAATTAGATGATTTGATCACAATTGGTGCACCTGAAAAATATATCCTCCTCCCCATTCCAGATACATATGTATACACGCTAAGTATATACATGTTTTCTGTGACTTTCGTTTACCTCTGTTCTTAACTCCATATTTCTAACCCTTTTCCAGAAATGACTGTTGTCTTTTAAGGGAATGTGCCAGCTCCTTCAGGAATATGCTTAACACTTCCTAACTTGGTCCTGTAAAGGCTCTGTGTGGATTTTATGCTGTTTTACCTTTCACTGCCCTATTGTTCTTGCTCAGAGCTTTTTATTTGTCTTAGCTTTTCACATTTTTCTGCAGTCAAAGTGTTTATAGTGTTTATTCCTTTCCAGTTGAAATGGTATCTGATATGAATAGACACTACTTCTGGAGCCAGTTTCTAAATATATTTCTGTTGCAGATATTACTGTCTAATTAAGAGATGTGCTCCTGGTGACTGAAGATCTTAGCTGTAACTTGTTTCTATGAATTTTACTTTCCTGTTAAGTGAAAACTATCTATAAAGTCAATAAACTCATTAGCCTCCACATCACTATTACAATGGACTGGAACACAGAAGTTCTGGAAATCAAGTTCAAAAAGAGATTGAGAGGCAGAAATTTTCACTGTTTTCTGTCTGGCAGTTTCAATGGAACTATGAACTGTCATTTGTGGTAATGATGATACATTTTGTGGGGAAAAATAATCATTGCTATTCCTGTACAAATAATATCTTGGTATACTCAGTAGATGATTCAAAGTTCAGAAGAATTTCTGCAACATTTTATACACAGGAAAGAGAAATGTGTTAACAAGTAAAACAGGGAAAGACGAAATGCGGTTCTCCCACTGGCCTACTTGATTAAGGTTATTAATGAAGTTAAACAACAATACACGAAAGACACATAGAGCTTTTGCATATTGAAGTATCCAGTTCTGATTCCTGTACAACAAAGACACATTATACCCACACTACCTTCTGAGAAGAATGCTAATGACTCCAGTCATTGAAGTATCTGTCATATCAGGAGAAACTGAGAGAGCGGGGGCTGTTAGCCCAGACATGAGAAGGCTCAGGGGAACCTTATCTGTGTGCACAAATACCTGATGGGGGGAGTAAAGGAGAGAGAAACAGACTTTTCTCAGTGGGGCCATGACAGGACAAGAGGCACCTGACAAAAACTGAAATACAAGAAATTCCATCTAAACATTAGAAAAAGCTTTTGTGCTGTGAGGGTGGTCAAACACTGGAGCAGGTCACTGAGAGACGTTTGTGAAATCTCCAGCCTTGAAGATGTTCAAAACCTGACTGGACACCATTCTGATCAACTGGCTCTGGCTGACCCTGCTCAGAGCAGGGCTGGACTGGACGAGCTCCAGAGGTGCCTGCCAGCCTCAGCCATGCTACAGTTCCCTTTGGTGATACTGGAGGAGAAGTCTCATTGTAACAACTTGCTAAAATTCATCTGAGATAATCTGTGGTTAGAGTTGCATCAGAAAAATCTCTCACATTAAATTTTGAATTAAGAATATTTACGTCTGATAAAAATATTCCATGAAGCCCCTGTTCATTATATTTCTGATCAGTGCTTAACATACATCTCACAGTTCCTGTTTTATATTTCGATAAGTAGCAATAAGAAAAGTAGTTATTATACTTAATTAAAAATAGAATATTTTTAAGTCACGATCTTGTTTGGTATAAATTTTAAAAGCTTTTGTTAATGTGAATAAAAGATTAACAGTAGCATGCTTCCTTTCCTGAGAATAGTTTAAGAATACAAGATAATTAGACTGAGAAATCAATACGTCTAAGAATTACTGGGAAAGATTAACTTAAAGTTATAAAACTTCTAGAAACTTCATGAAAGAAATATAATTTTAAAAAAATTGTGGAGGATGGGAAGATGAAAAGAATGAGGCTTGTAGTAGAATTAGAAGTTTCCTCCAAAAAAACCATTCAGTTTAAAAACTCATTTATCAAGTGTGAATTATATGCATATCTTATATACAAATGTCAGAATGAATTTTCATATTTTGAGGGCTTGTTTATAATAAGAACAAAATTTAATATATAAGAGAGGTTATATACATTTTGGCTACACTTCCCTTAAAATATATTCACTTCAGATCCATCAGAGTGTTACAGAAGGATGTTTTTAAGTTAATCAATTTAGTGGATAACAAAAATAAAACTACTGTTAGTTCATACCAGCAAATAGAAAATGCAGAGCAGGTCAAATACAATCTAAAAGGAGAAGATAGCTTAATTCTTAGAACAGAAAAAAAAAAATTGATGGAATGTTTGTTTTTTGATGAAAATGTAGAATTTTCAGTTCAGACTGAAAGATTTGATGAATCTTCTTTAACTTGCAAGATTGGTCCTCTTCAAACCTCTCCGAACCTCTCCTCTCTGAAGCTCTCCTCTCTCAGTAAAAATTCAGCACTCCACATTGTTTTAACTCTTTAAAAAAAAATTGTGATAAGTTCTAATAAGCGTATCTTTACTGATCCTAAATTCTACACTGATTTTTGTATAAGGAGATTTATTGTGAAAGCAATATCAGAAGCAGTTGCAAGTACAAAGAAACATCTTCATTCAGACCGCCTGGAAAACATGACGGGCCCACAGTCGCATTCCAAATGAGCTAAAGCTCGTGGGTAGCCGGAACTGCTATTTGAAGTGTTAGTCTTACAACTTCTTCCAGTTAAGAAGAGGTTTCTACATCAGCTTCAGGTGCACCTCATTGCAACTATTTTTCTTATACCACTCAGATAAGCCATGCAGGTCTCTCTCACGTCATACTGTCCAGACCCAGAAAAGTGCTATGTCTGCCTGATATTTTTATTATCTCTGATCACTGACTTTGGACAGCTGCAAAGCATCTGCTGTGTGCAAGTTATTTTTTTCCCTATGTTATAACTTTAACAAGGTAAAGCCTTCCAGAAGAGACGATGAGATTTGAACACTATAAATTATTTTGAATAATTGTGGAAAAGCTCCTGTTAGAGCTATGCATGACTGTGGAGTATTCCCTTCTTCCCATTTTTAGGCCACGTTAAAATTACAGGAAACATAAAAGTGCACTGAGCTCCTCAATTCATCTCATTGATGGGAGATGTGATCTCACATTCGAATTTACATTCTTAGTGCTGGTCCTGTTGTCAGCTGAGAATCCATCACCTTGCTTTCACTAATGTTTTCTTTAATTTTGACTAATGTATGTCACAGCTTGCATATTGAGCTATATGCTGGCTTGCTCTTGTAAGAGCCAGCCCTGCTGTTACGCTGTCAGCACCAGGTTTCAGAAGGAATTCCTTTGGTGAGTCTGCCTTCAGTGCTGTGCCCCTCAAATTTGCAGTGCATCCCTGCAGAGTAGTTCTCTTGCTGGTTCAATGTCTGTGATTAAAGCAAGACTTTGATTTCGGTTGTTTTCCTAATGCCTTCCACTTACTGAATTACTGTTCTCTTTAGGGAGTGCCTTGGGAGGCCATTTGAAAAGATATATTTTTAATCAACATATATACAGAGAGAAGGAGAGAGAGAGAGGCACAAACCCTATATAGGTATCTAAGCTAAATTTTTTTTTTGTCCTACAATACCTTTGAAAACACTTTAGGAAAAGACATTTAGTGAACTATTGTTCCATGCCATAGATTTGAAACAATCAAGAGCAAACATTTTAGGGAAAGTACTACTATCTCCTTAAATAATATGACCATACATTTGGTATTGATTTATCCATATTGAGAAGAAATAGTTTCATTGTTGTAAATGAGCATTTACAGTATATTTTGGATCTGTTACAAGAACTGCTGCAGTGAGGAGGTACTGGGATGACCTGAATAATTTTCTCAAAGCTTTACTACTCTTGAGTAACTCAACTATCTCACGCGAGTGCCAACACAGCCTTCATGCCAATTCATACCGCACTATCAAGTTATTTTTCCCTCCCTCATCTAATCTAGTTTTCAGCACCTATACCAAAGCCAAACTGCCATGATGAGGGTCTCAAGGTTGGGGGGAGGGGGGAGGAATTACTTAAGCCTGAGAATATTTTGGCACAAAGGTGGTAAGATAGATCTTTGTGAGGAGCATACCAAAACCACTGGTCTTATAGAAGAGACTGAGACAAATTCTGCCCACATATACCAAACAAACTGTACTATAACCAGTAGGTTTCTTTATGTAAGTGAGAGAAGCCTTCGGCTGAGCATTTCTCTGATAGGTTAAATGTAAACACAGTCCAGTACAGAACTGTATTTTCCAGACTAATCTGAATTACTGCTGGGAGTTAAACTATGTGTGTCCCTTTCTTATATTAAAGAAAACGAGTACAAGAAATATAATCTAATCACTTGCTGATATTTCATAGAGGTGGGAGTAGGAAGAGGCTTTATGTTTCTTCAATTGTTTATTCTACTTTATTTTTCTTCTGAACATGATTCTCTCTTCTCAGGAAAACTGCTGTTTTGGATGCAGTCTTACTGAACCTCTGCCCAGTGCTTAAATCAAACTGAATCTGAGCCTTTTCCAGAAAGACTGGGAGGAGATGTGAAAATTGTTTAGAACTAAGATTAAAAAAAAATAAATGTGGTGTCTCTGCACTGCTGCTTTCACTCAGGATCTGAACTGAGGTCAGATGGGCCATCCTTACCACAACTCCTGGAGGACCCAGCTAGGAAAAGTCTTCTTAGACTGTCAAAGGGGACACAGGCATTTTATAAGTGACCTTGATGCCAAATTCCTTGATCTCTCACTCTATTGGTCCTTTAGGGCCAAATTGGGAGGGAACACCTAGTAGAGCAGGGAAGGAGGAAGAGAGGTCTGGCCAGGCTTCTTCCCTGCTAATGGGACCATGGAAACTACATCCCTGCCACTGAAAGGCTGGTATTTCTTAAAAGAAGGATTGTGAGATTAACTAAAGCAGAAGAAAACCAATACCCGATACATCTCTTTCAAATGCCCACAAGTTAGGAGGTACATGAAAATTCATCACATTTTCATGTGTCAGGGAATAGATTCCATGAGACCAGACAAATGAAATAGGAGTTAAAGCAGAAACCCATTTCACTGTTCAAAGGCACAGCATGGCCAGTAAGTATGAACCAATTTTACACAGTATCAGCTTGGGAAATTGTAACATTATTGTATTTTTCTGTTTATTGTTTTAGTCAGTTGATATTTTAGTTCAGATTTATAAAATAGTTAAATCAGGCTTAACTGTGTCCTTTTTCTCTGTAAAGATTAAAAGCTAAATGTTTGGTAATAGCAGAAAATATTTACAACTACTTATTTACAACTACAAATCTAATGTGTCCAAGAAAGAGCCCTTCTAACCTACCTTGTAAACTTTATTTTGACTTTCATTTACTCTGCCCAAACAAATATAGGAGGATTGAAGAGAGACACACTGTGGCAGGATTTGATCTGTGCAATAACATTTGTGGTGAAATCTGTTCACCAGGATAATTTATGGCGAAACATCCTCTTTTTGAAATGCCTTGGTGTATACCCAGCGTTGAAATTTTTCCATACCTCCTCAATCTCTAATGCTACTGCCTATTACTATTTAGTTGTTGTAGCAGTGACAAGAGGCAGATCTCTCCTCGGGCGCCGAAGAAGTGCCACATGGGCTCACTCTCATGGAACAAAGAAATGGTGAAAGGTGGAGGAGAGGTAATAGGGAGATGAATTTTCTGTCAGAGTCATTCCATTGTACTTCATGTAATGAAGTAAATACATAGGTGTTAGCTGGATGTTGCATAGAGTGAATAATGTAAATTCTCATTCTGATCTGTTTGTAGAAACACTTTTCAAATCTCTCTAATGCAATGATCTATTTTTGTACTTTTTCCTCATTTCTGGGCTAGATAAATAAAATTTAATTCCAGCTGAAAGAATTTCTATAGACAGAGAGCTCCTCTGAACTAACGTTGTGCAATTAGAGCTTGAAGGAACTTATCTAGACTATGGATTGATGAGTCAGTTCTGGATACCAGGAGTGATTTATAAAACATTCTGGCTAATATCTAAAACTAACTAATGAACCTAAAGATACCATTAAAATCCTTAAACATAGAAGTTCTCTCCCCACTCCCTACTTGTTATCTTTTTAATGCCTTCTTATTCCTCAGTTAAATTAGGGAATTACAAAAAAGTGTCATTCATTTGTACATTTTTATCAATGTGGAATGACACCATTCTACTTTTCTTGCTCATAAGCCTTAGTGTGGCTGAGTCACACTTAAATCTGTTTAGTGTCTCTAAGTAAAGATCATGCTTACTCACTGTTTTAATTGTTAAGACAGACCATTAAATCTGTCTTTGGTGTTTTCAGCATTGTTTTCAAAGTCTGGTTATGAAGAGTTTCCTTCTTCAGAAAGGAGATTCATGCCTCTAAAAAAAAGGAACACAGTCCCTCCTGATCTCACCCTAATCCCTTTCTATCTTCTCTGCCCACTTCTGCAAAGAGGAATCTGCAGGATTCTGGAGGAATGTTTCTTTACCTTTCTACACTGAATCCCTTTCTGTCTGTTTCTGTAAATTATAGCAAGTAAATAATTAGATCTCAGAATAAGTTAACTTCAACCATATTAGCTCCTGTCTCTCATTGATCTCAGTATCTAGGGCAAATGTATTAGTGTTAGAGAGCTAATTACTAATGCATTCAAGAACAAAACATAAAACCCTTAGCTTTTAGTTTGGATTTTGAAATTAGTGTAACTTCGTACTTACATTTTAATTCAAAGTTCCTTTTATGATTGAAAATTATCAAAAGAAAGAATCATATTACTAGATCTTGTTTGTAACTACAAAAGGTGTATGATATTCTATATCAGTAACTCAGTGGTAACAATTGGATTTGGAAGACTTCACTGAAAAATGGGTTAAACCACAAGAAAACCAGCTTTAGTGCTAAGTACCTGTCTCTCAGCCTATGACTGTGAAATATGACTAAAATAAAGAGCAGTACCTTAGCAGCAGGTATCAGGGAATACTGTCCGTTTTAGAATTAAACTAAGCTGGAGCTAGCTTATATAACACAGAGTAACAATGCTTAATATAGAAATAATAATGATTTATTTTTATTCCTTTAGGTGCCTTTTCTCTGTGTGCACATTGGTTTTCAATATAAATGAAGGTTGTTCAAGCTTTAAGGTGAATTTACATGTTAAGCAGTTGTCAAGTCAGTGTAAATTCTTGGTAAATTCAGCACTTAGAAGCAGTTCTGTCTGTCCCATAGCTGGTGACCAAGTTTATTTTCCACACTTACCTTAGGAGTCTTCTTAGTTCAGTCTCTGTTTTTAATATGTACTGTTGGCATATTGTTAAGATACAGCTTCTTAAAAAAAAAAACCAACCAACACCTTACTATTGTGTTACCTTCTTTATGTCTACATTTTTTTGTTTGTAGATATCTGTGGACCTTTTACTCCCTTCAGCTGAAACACCTATTCATCCCTGCTTTGGAGCTTATGCTGTCCAAGAGGGGCTTGTAATTTTATCCATAATGGGCAAAGGAGAATGAAAAAAAAAGGGTTATGTTTCTCATTTTATATATATTAGGGGCTGGATGGAAGCACAAGTTGTACAGCACGTAGAGCTTATTGCTCATATCTGTAGATTCATACATATGGTACTATTCAAATCCTATTCATGATGAAGACTGTTCCAAATTTTATTGAATTTCTAAATGAGTTCTCCTCTATCTCTAGATGGTATTGAAATCTCTATCAGAACCAGACCAAGCTTCCCTTCTTTCCCAGATCTAACTCACTTCAGAAGACCTAGCCAAGACTGTTTCCTTCCAGAATGAAAATGTGTTCCTCCTACTAGGATAGATTTCATTTTGTTTTCACTTCATGGTCCTATTCCACTTTGAGTTAAGTGTGTTTCTTCCTGATTCACTGCTAGCAAGCAATAAGACTTTTAATTTCATATGCAGTTTAAGCAACATTTATCTCATTCATGCCTATGTGTGGACACCTGCTATCATATACAGACCACCAAGCAGAACATATTATTTGGAAAGACAGCTTGCAGAAGAAATCCCTTACCTGTGAAGTGGTCTGTCTCCAAGCTACAAAAGTGTAAAATAAGACAGTGAGAACTATTTGTCTTTGGGGAGTTTGCTGTGTGCTGAACAGACAATAAACAAAGCATAGATATACCACCATATATTTGAGGAGGTGCCTATGTCCTGCTTGCTCTGCGGAGACCTTGTCCTCCCACCTCAGAAAAATTAGAACAACTGCAGCAAGGTCAGAGAAGGATGTCTGAAAGAGTCGAAGAGCTTCCATACAAAGAACGGCTTTTCTAGACTAGGAGTTGTCAAGCTGTAAAAGAAATGACTGAGAGGCTCTAGCTAAAGCCTGTGAGAAGAAGAGAGCAGAAGTTATTGGTTTTGTCTTTTCTAGTAAAAGGTCAAATGAAACTAACAGTTAATAGGCCAAAACTTAACAAAAGCTAGTATTTTATATATCAAGTATTCAAGCTATATAACTACTCACCAAAGATATCCCAGAGAGTCCACTAGTGACCAAGTCACACAGCGCAGGTGAGATATACACTGAGTGGTATGGATGTTAATGCTGGCTTGTTAAATTCTAGGTAGAGTGGCACTGTTCCTGTGGGGATATCTACCTGCAACAGGAAATCAGCACATATTCAACATAATTGGCTGACCCTGGGAACTTGGCTTACCTAGTTTCTGCCCATGTGCTCTCTGGCTGTGGTAGTGCTATTCAGTTCCTCAGAA
This sequence comes from Tetrax tetrax, assembly GCA_009806455.1. Classification (NCBI taxonomy): domain Eukaryota; kingdom Metazoa; phylum Chordata; class Aves; order Otidiformes; family Otididae; genus Tetrax; species Tetrax tetrax. Next base: position 133,462 of record WHYT01014718.1, read on the forward strand.
CTCTGGATGCTAAAAAATAAAAGGAACTTGTTAAAAAACTTAAAATACAGATTTTTTTTTTCATTCTGCCTCTACCAATTATCTGATTTAATGAAAATATTGCATGAAATGAAACCTTGTCATAAAATGATTGTTTAATCTTGTTTATCAGCAACTAACTACTAATGTTACAGGAAATATGCCCAATGTTTAATCACAGTATTTCTTTTAATACTTTCATTCATCTTCCGGCACTACTTTATCCAACACATGTCTGTAAGTCGCTCCTTCTGCCAGTATGTAAGAGAATCTGTCTCTCTGACTGACAGGAGATCTTCATTCCTTGCTGGTGAGATAACCTCCTCCCTGGAAAGCAGTATGGGTGAAGGTGAAACTCACATTTTTCTTGGTTTTCCACAGGAATTCTCTCTCCTTTACAAATGGGATATTTCCCTCAAGATCTTCCAGTTTAATTAAAGATAAGGATTTGCACATGCAATGGTAAATTAAAACCATTGGAATAGATTTTAAGTTTCATTACATTGATGTAAACTGGCAATCCTAACTTTGCTAAATAAAACAGGCTTAACTTTGTGAAAAATGTAGCAATAAGACCAGAATACCTTTTACCTCTGGCTGTCAATTTTAACTGTTGTAACAAACTATTGTCTGATTATAGCAAAAAAGGCATCATGTTAACCTTTACATGTCTCTTTAAGTAGCTTCATTAGTATACTGAAACCAAACTTTGAAATTGTAGGTAAATGATTTTTTTTGTCCATTAAAGGTTTTTCTAGCCATTGCAGTGACAAGAAAATTATCAGGTTCTCTACAGTACAAGATCTTTCAAAATGTTTCAAAATGTTGTCTGAGGAACTGACTTGGCTTTCCATGAAAAACTATTATTTCCTATGAAAATAAGAGAAGAGGTAGAATTTTCTCTGTTCAAATGAAATCTCCATCAAATAAAAAAAATAATTTAAAAATCCTTCCTGAATAGCACTTTCTGACGAGCTTTACCAAACCAAAACCTTGTTGGAATAATGGATGAAAAATTATATGTTGGCATTTATACATGTATGGCAATGATGAAAATATAATTTCTAACTTCTACATAGAGGTGAAATACTGTCATTAGCAGACAGCATTAAAGCAATGCTACACACCTCATTTCACACCTTGTCACTTGTTACTTAGAGAAGTGTGTGGTGAACAAGCTGTCAATTTCGCTTTCCTCCTACTTCAGGTTCTTTGTTTCTTCTCGTTGAAAGTTTGATTTGCTTGATACCTGCCATACAGAAGATAGAGCACTTTCCTAGGACATTTCTCTTGCAGTCTGCAGTTGTAGTTGCACACTGAATATACACCAAAGTATTTTACTGTACTTAAAAAAAAATACACTTACAGCCCAAGGTAGGGCTTAGTTCGAAATGAAGATGTATCTAATTGTTACATTTTCTACACTATTTAATACAGTTAATTGACCTGTCAATAGCTGTAGAGGAGAGTAATATTAATGCTATGGACTGAAGCCTTCTGAGCTCATTTTTAAGTTTTAGAGTGTTTTCCAACTTGTAATGGTGTATTGCAAAGGAAAACAATACAATAAAAATAGATGGCTATTGTAGCCAGTATCAACAAGTGTGTTTCAAATTTTTCTGGACCTAAGTGTCTATTTAATTTTATCCTAGCCAAATGAATTTGTCCTTCATTCTCCAAATTCTGAGAAATGTAAAGAACTACATGACAATGAGGTCATTGTGATAATGTACATTACCAGTAGAGCTGGCCTAATGTGAGAAAAGTCTGAGCATATGAAGAAAATGTAGGTCAAGTCCAGCACCGAAAGCCTGGATGAGAAAACATTTTCATTAGCAATACAAATGTCGTCTCACTGTCTGTTAGCTATTTCTCCATTGAAAAATCAGGCAAGTATCTAATTTTAGTGACAACAAGAGGTCTTCAGCTGCTGTAAATTGGTTGGTAAGTCTAATTATTAAAACCAGATGAGGATTTAGTCACATACCCTGTTCTCTTCAAATGCTCAGAAAATAAATGTCTGTAATGATCACTACCTCTTACACTTCAGAACTTGAGGTGAATTTAGTGCTCAGTAAAGCAAAGGAAAAGACAGCTCTAACTCATATTTAGGGCTGGTGCAGATGTCACGCAATATTTATCTCAGTGTCTCTCCAACTCTGACTTGTATTGACCTGCTAGTTAAAAATAAATACTAGCAAATTACAAGGTGAATCTGAAATATTGACAATAGCTAAAGACAATTATGATACTGTTGCACATTACAACACATTTATTAATACTTCTCTGGATGTCTTTGGTGAAAAGATAAGCTAAACAGTCTCTTTGTTTCCAGCTATATATAAAATGCTTATTATCCAAAGCAGTTCATAAGCTAAAGCATTCCTTAGGGGATGTCTCTTAGCCATTGCTGGCTGTTATATTCCCCCACCCAAGCAGGTCAATCCACTTGCTTGTAAGTGGTTCCTAGGATATTCAGGATTCCTTAGTAAAAACTAGTTGATCTGAATTCTAAATAAGGTCTCTCTAAATAAATATCTGTTTCTAGAAAGAACATACCAAAATGTATACCAATACACCATTTATCAGTAAAATAACAGGTACTATTTACAGTAGTCAGACTAATGTATTAATTTGGGAAAGACCTTGTACTGTAAGTAAAAGACTAAATCAGTTAAAGTAAATGTATCATTTATACTTCAATGTGTTTATCATATTCCAACCAACAGTGACAGCTTGAGATCATGAACCATTAAAAATGTGACTCTAAAATACAGAACATGTTTACATAGCTGTAGTTGTGAATTTAGAATGAAATCAATGTGTCAGCTTTAAGCTATGTAATGTAATGTGTTAGCATCCTCTGAAATCCAGATAGGTAGCCCCAATGATGACCATAATGAGAACGTAGGAGATTTACTTTCCTTGTCAAGGAGCTAGTCAGAGGTACCAGGGCAAGTTAGGTTTCAAATGTTTTAGACATAAACCTTTTGCAAAAGAAAATATTTAGACATCACTCCCAACTTCTCAGGAAAGCCAAGAGGGTTAATGTGCTTTTTTGACAGCTACTAATGCAAATTTAATATGTCTTCTGATTACATATATCTATAGGAATTTTTAATATCACCATCCCATGACATTATCAAAAAGCTGAATAGAGAAATGGCTGCAAGAGCAGCTCCTTGTAGTCAGAATTAAAGACCAGACAGAAGAGGAGACGTCTTACACAGGTGAAAGTTAATTCCAAAAAATGTGAGACATCTTTCTGGAAATGAGGGTTGTGATTTCAAGTGCAAATCTAATTTTAGCTATCTATGATTGCACCTTAGAAATACTGGGCTCCTTCTAAGAAAACTATAGGTTTTCTCAATTGTGAATTAGAAAAGAATAACTGTTTGGTCTCCCAGTGAATTTTAATCCCTTGAGATTTTTTCTTACTACCTTACAGTTGTTTGTAAATATTCGTGTAGTATATGCATCCCTTAAAAAAAAAAAAAAAAAAGTTGTTACCATACCTATGTGTTTTAGGAAACACAAAAAAATACAAATAGCTCTCTGAAAAAAGACACACTATAAGGGAAAGGAAGCTACGTTTCCTTGTGCAGTCAAACAGAACTAACACTGTTCCTGTGGTCTTGGAAATGACATTTTCCATTTCCTTACCAGAGAGCCCACTACTCCACTTCCTTGTGAAAATTAAGGAATTGGTCATCGTTAAAGCGAGTGCCATCCTGCTCCTTTGCCAGACTTCACAGAGGTCAGGAAGGATCGTCTCACCCCTCTCCCCTAAAATCCATTTAGTTATTTCTTATCTTACCAGATCTGACTCTCTAGGATAGGCATGCATGTTTCCTGCTGTCACAGGCTGTACCAAGGGGATTTTCTTTAGATCCTAGTATCTGTGGGTAATCCTAGTCACCCAGTCCTTACTCAGCTTGATATCTGGAACTTTTATTCTTTGTACTGAGCTTTAAGGTCCCTGCAGCCCTGCTTAATACTGTGGTCCCAAAGAGTGATTTAGATTTGTGCTGAAGTTAAATCAGAATCTTGTAATGGAAACTTAGGCAAAAAAAACTATCATTATAGCAAGGAACAATAATTTTTTTTTTTTTTTTTGGTAAAAAAAACCAGCTTTCTGGTAACATTACACAAAGATAACAAAAACCTTGAGAAAACAAGACTCATCTAGATTTTATTGAAGTCATGTAACAGCAGAAGACAATGACCTTTCTTTTTTGGCTTGCTTTTCTTCTCTCAGCTCTTCCCCGAAGCTGACATTTGTTGGATCAAATACTTCAGCAGCAATAATAACTTGATCGCTCAACTGAACTCTCTAACCACTTGTATCTACCCCATGTCACAGCTTCCATCTTAGGTGTGCTGACACAGTTGTCTAAGTCCATGCTATGATCAAGGAAACCAGCTGGGTGTTACCTACTGGTTTGTTTTAAATTGGAGGAAAGAGGATTTTTAGCTGTGTATCTGATAGTAAATTTTAAGCCAGGGAAAATACATTGGCTATTTTGTTGATACTTCTGAGAGAAATGTCTATTGGCTTGATTTCAAAATGAGATTCTCATTTTTATTGGGTGCTTCTTTTCCTTTGGCTTCCTGACTACATTTTACTAGTAATACAATATCAAATGCTGCTTTTATTTTCAGTAGGACCTCAGTTTTACCTCAAGTATAAATCACTGAGACAGAATACAAGGAAATCTTTGGAAGACATGGTTAAATCTGAAACTTCCTGATGGAGTATCAGAAGCCTGGAGAGGCAAAAATGAATTTAAGAAAAAGAGAGAGTACTATTAGAATTTTGAGTATTTTTAACCTCCTGAAAATCAAGCCAATAAGATAATTTGGGCTGTCTATGTCACAGGCCTTTCATACAATAGAACAAAACTAAATACAGACCAGCACTTTAACTCAGAGATGAATCGCTGCAGTATTTTCAGTACAATCTTGAAACACTTCAGTGTAGCAGAAGCAAAAATACTCTCAGCCTCTGAAAGCCAGAGGCCATTCCCTCAGATGAGGTGACAGTAATAAACCCAAGTCTGACTTTCAACCTTGCCTCAAATAATGAGCAAAATCAAGCAACAGGTCATGTCAAATGCTTTCCAGAGCTAAACTGGGGAGATATGTTGTAAATCTACAGTAAATGTAGAGAATTTTACTGTTTTATTACCAATGACAGTTTATAAAATGGAATAGTATTGTTATAATAGTGCAATATAATAGTTTATGGTTGAAAGATTAAAAGCAATATCTTTTCCCCCTTTTTCACAGTAACACCTAATTCCATTAGGAGCAGCTCTATGTGGCTATTTTTATCTTTGTTGATAATTGCAAAATCAGCTATTTTCCTTGACAACAAAGCCTTTTTAAACTTCATAACTAGAATAAAATGCTGTCTAGTGAATTTTAGGTATGCGCATACAGTTAAATTCACAGTCAGATTTTTTTTGTCTGGCAGAAATTTCATTTTTTCATTCAGATAGGGGTGCAAAATGAACTGTTACTTACAGAAATTCAGATATTTAAGAATACTTAATACTTAAAGGATGTAAATATATAATGCCCACATAATTTCAACAAGGAAATCTCAAAGTCAGCCAATCATCTTAAGTTTAGGGGGAAAAAAAAACCCAGCAGGAATACATCTCCTTCAAAAACTGTTGTGCCCCATCATAACTACTTTGGTATGAAAGTGTTTTGCTTTTTATCATTTGTTCAAGTAAAGATAGCTGTACTGCCCATAGGAACCAATTCAATGCAGAAAACTGAAAATCTAACATTATTTTCAATCAGTTTGGAATAGGTCTGTAGGTGCTGAAGATTAGCTAACAGTTGAACGCCATGGGTTCTTAAGTATCTATAACTGTATGAGTTGTAAGGAGTAATGAAAGCAATATCTGATGATTTTGCTGAAGAAAACTGAGCTTGGCTGCCATATCATTCTTGACTCAGTATCATTCTATGTACTATTTTGTAATATACTATAAGTTTTCTGGACATTTTATATAACATATTCTAAAATATTTTAAAGTTAGAGAGAGTATATAACACAGATAACTTACAGAAAACAACTTAAGATCTTCACCTCCAGCTCTATTTGGGTATTGACAGAAATGCATGGCTCCACAGTTTGACAATGCCAGTGATGTGCAGATGGGTAAGAGACTGTCAAGCTCAGCAAGCCAAATTGAAAAAACTGACTTACCACTAGCAAAAAAACCACATAATGAGTTGCTAAACTTCAAAGTAAAACTGAAGCTATATAGGAAGATAGTATGTTCTTTCTTATCTTCATTATTGAAACCTTAGATGTTTCATAGGACATTGGATAGTATTCTTATTTATAGGATCATAGAATAATTTGGGTTGGAAGGCACCTTTAGAGGTCATCTAGTCCAACCCCTCTGCAAGGAGCAGGGACATCATCAACCAGATTAGATTGCTCAGAGCCCTATCCAACCTGGCCTTGAATGTTTACAGGGATGTGGCATCCACCACCTCTCTGGGCAACGTGTTCCAGTGTTTCACCATGCTAACTGTAAAAAAAAATTATTCCTTTAATCTGAATCTACTCTCTTTTATTTTAAAATCATTACTCCTTGTTTTATCACAACAGGTCTTGCTAAAAAGTTTGTTCCCATCTTTCTTATAAGCCCCCTTTAAGTCTTGAAAGGCCATGATAAGGTCTTCCCAGAGCCCTCTTCTCCAGGCTGAACAGCCCCTGCTTTCTCAGCCTGTCCTCGCAGGAGAGGTGCTCCAGCCCTCTGATCATCTTCGTGGCCCTCCTCTAGGCTCTCTGCAACAGGTCCATGTCTTTCCTGTGCTGACAGTTCCAGAGCTGGATGCAATCCTCCAGATGGGGTCTCACCAGAGCAGGGTAGAGGGGGAGAATCACCTCCCTCAACCTGCTGGCCACGCTTCTTTTGATGCAGCCCAGGATGCCATTGGCTGCAAGCACACATTGCTGGCTCATGTTGAGCTTCTCATGAAGCAACACCTCGAAGTCCTCCTCAGGGCTGCTCTTGATCCATTCTCCGCTCAGCCTGTATTTATGCCTGGGATTGCGTTGACCCATGTGCAGGACCTTGCACTTGGCCTTGTCGAACTTCATGAAGTTTGCATGGGCCCACCTCTCCAGCCTGTCAAGGTCCCTCTAGATGGCCTTCCTTCCTTCCTGTGTGTTAATCACACCACACAGTTTGGTGTCATTGGCAAACTTGCTAAGGGTGCACTCAGTCCCACAAATTTAATGTTTTTACCTTTCTATTTTAACTATAAAATGGTAGGAAAAAATCTGTTTGGATCCTGTTTTCTATGGTCCGGTTCTTAAGAGTATTTTGACATTTTTATAATTGCAATTCTTACACATTTTAAGATTGATCAATATGCACAGTTGGAACCAAAACAAAAAAAAACCCCAACAATAACTCTCAGGATCTGAGTTAAAAAAAGCTTGTGGTTGTGGTCATGAGGAAGTGTCTTAGATAGTGTAGTACATACAAACTACTTTATACAAATAAAAGTATTTGTCACAGAATTTGAAAACTAGCTTAATGATGACTGAGAAATAGTTCTTTAGTCAAAGCTATTTTATTTAAGGATGCAAATTCTACCCAATGTTACAATTAAATAGATTTTAAAAATATGTAGGACTAATTAAAAAGATATTAAAATATTAAACTGTGCTTAAACCCACAGTTTTAGCACAATTATTTTATGAAAGATTTCTAAGGTTTTCTTCATTTAAGAGTAATTGCCAACCAAAACTATTTTGGTCTTATCCAATTAAAAACAAATACTTAACACAGAGTATACAGTTTAGCCAGATAAAGCACAACCAAGAGAATGTTGGTATGAAATAATTCTTCTTTTTTTAAAAAACAACCCTTCAGTTAGGATTTTGGCCCTAATCTTGTCCTCCTTAAAACCAGTGCAAATATCCCATTGCTTTTAATATAGTGACATTCTGGTAATACTAGAACAGAAAGTAATTTTCCTGGAATCTAGACTAATAAAAAGGAAGACGCATGCACAGAACTTGTCTTATGATGCTCAAAAACATTTCTGGCTCCCAATGAAAAAAAAAATTCAACATAACTAGCATGGGCTGAGAGTCCAGTATTTCCCCCGCAGTGAAACCAGGACCCAGAGAAGGTGAGGGATGTTGGTGATCTTTTTGTCCTAGTGAGCTCAAACTAACTGTCCAGTAAGAATTACAGGCTTCATAATCAAAGACTGGGTGACAGGGGTGGTGTCTATGATGTTGAATAGTAGAACATTTCCTGACTTTTAACTGTTCTTGCAAAGTATCTTACAATGTGACAAGAGGGCTAACAACCCAGGGAATTTAAAGCCAGAAGGATGTAGGCCAAAGTTGCTTACAAATCACTCTTTGTATTGTCTACTGAATAGAGATTAAAGCAACTTCCCTGTGGAGGAAGCCCCTTTGGGTTGGGCTTTAGAGGCGCATTGCAGGGGTGTGAGCATGGCCTAGCTCATGCTCTCCCTGATCTCTACCAACCTGACATAGGCCAACCTTGCCCAGGAAGGCATCCAGTGGTGTCTGATTGCTCTGTTTCCAGTTTCTCAACTGGAAAATTTAGGCTGGATTTAATGGTCCATTAATGCAACCTCTGGGTTTGCAGAGGAAATCTGGGTCACATCTGGCTAATGCTGACCACGGGCAAACTGAGCAGCCCCTACCTGTGCAGGACATGCCCTTTGCCTCCCACGATACCCAATGGTAGCTGAAACAAACTAAATAATCTTTAGCTTTATAAATGAAACAGATTAACACAAGGAGGAAGAAAGGAAACAGATCAGTGGTTGGACCATGAATGATCTTTGCAAAAACCTTACTGACTGACATAAGTAAAATGTAATATAAAACCATGTTTTTGAAATTGTTTCTAGTGAAGAGTAAGCAAGTATATTCATATGAATTTTAAGATGAGTTTAGATTCAAACTGCTCCTTTAGGAAAAGGAAACATGTTTCCTACTCTGTTTTAAATTGTTGAGTTATTGCTTTGATACAGATGAGAGAAAATCCCTTACAGTTTTGGATTAAGTTGGGGATACTCTGAAATCTGCCTTTATTATACAGCAAAGCTTGTGAAAATATTTTAGCTTGGCCACTTCTTCATGAAAATGACAGTGTGTGAATCTACACTTCTAGCCAGTGTGGAAGAATGTTGTAAATGAGCTCTGACAATGCGACTTGAAAACTGAAATGTCCAGACATGAGTCTGTACATGGTGTTTAATCCCTGAGTTCATAGCATTAGTCTTAGCTGGTAATAAAAAAGTTGTCTAATATCCTAATTAAGTCCTCATGGTAAAGTACACAGATATGAGGTTATGAGGTTATGCATAAGAACTTCTCAGAATCATAAATCAAATACACTGAAATTGGTTGGGAAGTAGGTAACATGAGCTTTTTTTACTACTTCACGTAATTCTGGTTATGTTTAATTCAGAAGTCCTACATGCCTACAACAGGCTTAATTAAGGATGCTTAATAAATGATCTTTGTGATCACTTGAAAGGAGGAATTTTATTTCTATTGTGGGTAGGCAGCATAACAGAACAAATAGAAAAATAAATGGAAGGAGTGACTTTTAAAAACAAGCTGTATAAACACATGTAAAGAATTTGTTTTAATTCTTTAGCTGAAATAAATGTAATTCTAAAAGCCAAATGAGCTGTTTGCTAGAGCTAGATGAGGTGACATAGTCAACTTAAAAGGTACAGCTTTCATAAGTCTATCAAAGCTCAAAAAATTTAAACTGATATTTGCTTTGAAATAAAAACAACCTTCTTTTAACTATACATTTTCCTTTTTTACCTTAATTTTTTTTAGTGTTAGTAGACATAGAAATATATATTTTTACTGTTATCTTGGTAATTTCTAGTATATATTCACAGACATGAGATGTGCCATTACACATAGGAAGTTGTTAGCATGAGCCACCCATATCAGGGTTTGACAGTGACTCCCTAAAGAACATTAATCCACTTTAATAATCACTGCTGTTCCAGCCACTCCTATTACATCAAATTCAAACTTGCTGGCATAAGCAAATTAAGCAGGTCTTAATCGTACCATGGAAATTACTTGGTGTCCCTGACAAAACTATTTCTGTACAGTAAAGGTTTCAGGGTAATTATTTGACTGTGCCAGAGCCTTCCAGTAAAGTTTGAGGAAAAGAGGCCACTGGAGTCAATAAGCGCTGAATTGGACCTTTGGATTTAGTTCATCTTTTATCCCAAGGGTAAAATAACAGTACTTCAAAATAAATAAGTGGAAGTTATCTTTTAAATTAGAACAAAGGGTCAGGACAAATTATCTTTAGTTCTCCTGTAATAAGTATATAAAGTTTGAGCAGAGCCCTACTGCAGAGCTAAAGAGTAACAAACTTAAATTCTTCCTTGTTTATCCTAAGATACAAGCAAATGTGCACAGTCATTGTGATCTCCTCCATGTCAGCGCTTTCTGTCTTAAACAGTCTAAAATTTCTTGGTCTTATGACAGAAATTTTGTGTCTCTGCAGGCAAATGAGAGAAAGAGGCATCAAAGGCCCTAAGGCTGAAGGAAATTGATTTGCCATAGTAAATTAAGAAAAAAATCTAGCCATTTATCTGAATATTACTCTATCCTCTCTCTTCTCCCATCACATATGACATATAACTTGAGTTTGCAAACTGTGATAAGTGAAAAGCCTTGCAAGCAGAGCCAGTCTGGATAGCAGATGGGAGGAGGTTCTCCTGTGCTCTCCTCTCACTGCAGGCAGTGGCCTCTCTGTCTTTGTGGCAGGGATTGCTTTCTTCTGTGCCCAATGGTGACAGGCTTTCCTCTTCTCCAGTCTCATCCTGGGGTGCTGGAGAGGAAGGATGCTTCTTCAGATTTACCTCTCCTAGCATTTTCCCTTAGGCTCTGGTAGATGAGGAAGCCCCATGTCCACATCAGCCTGGCATAAGCATTGCCAGGGGATGTAGATAGATTGTAGATCTGAGATGCATGGAGCAAATATCATGATCTGGGGAGGCTGGTGTATGAGACAGAGATGCACAAAATCAGACCAGGCAGGAGAGACTTGGGCAGTGTATCTGGATATAGGATCTCGAGGGCTGGCACATGGGCTTGTAAAGGGGTGTAGATCTGGGGCTGTACCAACTCAGGGGACACCTTATGTGCTTTTGAGCAAGCTATGAGCCTGCAAATTAGTTGTATATATATTGAGGATGCAGGTAGGGTCAGCCTGGGAGAGGTGGCAGCTTAAACAGCAAACTTCATTTAACAGTAACCTCGTCTGCATAGAAATAGCTTGAGCCTATTCTTACAACCCACTCCTTCTCATGGATTTCCCACTTGGAAATTCTGCTTTTTCTTGCACAGCTCAAAGCCTGACAGAAGAACATGCCATATTGCTAGTAGCCTCCAATAGAAATATTTAATTTATACAGACAACTTAAAAAAATACAAGGCTTTAAAATTTAATAATTAAATGCAGCTACATTGACCATGCAAAGAAAGAATGCAGATGACTTGCCATCAGCATGGATTCTTAGCATATTAGCAGTCCTAATGACAGAAACAGTGGCTTTTGTAGCAAGAGGCCAAAAAAGTCATGACTTCCTATTCATACAGAATATTCCTATAATTAACATGAGAATTTACTTGCGTTCAGAGAATGCTTAGAAATATATTTTTGAAATATTTCTCCCAGAAAATCCCCATGAAAAGAGTTAGTCTTAAACTTGGAACAGTCGGTCTTTGCTAACTTATAGAGGCCTTGGGCTTCATACTGGCCAGTAATTGTCTGATGTTTGTGTGTTTAACCAGAGTCTTGAGAAACCTTGACTTGAATGTTAAGATTTAAGAGAGAGAGAGATCTATGAGTTTGTTAAGACATTAATTCTGAATGGCATTTCTATGTCTCTGATATCCTTTCTCCACTGTGATGATGATTGAGCTCTGACCCAATAGAACTCTCTTGGTGGGTCTGACATCAAGCAATCTGGAAGGGAAAATAAAAACCTAAATACATTTATTTTGTCTAATTTGATTTGTTCTGCCAATGCCATTTTTTGTGTTAAATATTTGTGTCCAGATAAAACTTTTCTCTGCTGGATGAATGTGCTTTTCAGTATATTTGTATTATATATACATATTTACTATATATTGCATATGTCTATATAAAATTTATGTATGTGTATGTGTAGCATTATTGATATTCTCTATTTGACAGTCACATGAAAATGGATCCCAAATTCTGTTCTGTATTTGTAGAGGTTTTTTAAGAAAATAGCACCAATCATCTCTCTGCAAATTTACCGCGTGATTTTGATCCCTCCCTTGATTTCTTGTTCCCTAGATAGTCGATGTTAACTAATAACCTATTTAACTTTAGTAATATATAATGTATGAGAAGAATTTGAATCAGAGCAGATCCAAAGAAGTGAGTCCTCAGTCCTAGAGCTTCTGAGTCTCTATTAGCACATGGAAATGTGCTAGAAATGCTTGCTTTGAGTTTTCAAAGGTTTTTTTTTTTCTTCTGCAGCCATTCAAACTAGAGACTCCTCTCTTGAAAATGGAAGATGAGATGATAATGTAAAAGATATAAAATAATTGTCAGGTGTCTCCAGCTTTTCTCTTGTGCCTACCCAAATTTTTGTTTTACTCCCAGGGAATCAACAAAACCAGAAAGAGTATAGTCATATAATGCATATTAGATTTACTGAGGGAGGTCATGGGAACACATTCTGGAATTAGGACACAGGCACTTGCTATAAACAACACTGCTAAAAGATATAGGCAATTTCAATAACGTATTTTGGGGCTGGCCTGAAAGTGGATTTTTTTTCTCCTATCTGGCCATGGTACAGGCATATAGAACAATAACATATGGAGATCAACCACTACTTTCAGGGCAAAATGCTCTGAATTCAAATACCCTTTTGAAATTCAGAGCTTGTCCTTCTGGGTGAAAATTACAAAATATTGATAAGGAAGCATGATGAAACTGAATAATACTCACTGCTTTAGTAAATCATTCTGATGGGGAAAAAAATAGGACATGAGTTTCTGAGAAAAGTAAACAATTATTCAGAAGCTTAGAAATAAATTTAAAATAAAATATTACATTATACTATTTATCCTTCATTTAAAACCAAGGGCTTTGGTGAGGGAGTAACTTCTGGTCATCAACAGGTAGTAGTATGAGCACTCCGTGTTTGACTAGTGATGTCTTGCCTCCCAATATCAATGAAAAGGAGGTTTTTGGAAGGGCTAACAATTTGGATTTTAACTACTGATTTCTTAACTTCCATGTTTTTCTGTCTGGTTTTTTTTTTTTTTTTTTTTTTTTTTTTTTTAATTTTATTTTTCCCCTGCCTGTTTGATATCTTTCTTGAAAACATTCCATTTGGTTACAGATTTTTCCCCAGCCGATCATTCCCTTTGGAGGTCAGTTGTGTTCTCTATGGCAAATAAAAATGACAAGTTCCATGGCTCAACTTGTATTCTGACATATTTTTACCTTTCTATAAAGTCAATATCTTTCTCCTATGTTTTTGGATGATTCTGCCCCTTTCTTGGTACTCTTATATAGGTACTTAAGAGTCAGGCTTTCCTCAGCTCCATATATCAAGGAATTCTGACAATAATTGGGTACTAGATTCCATACAGGTGGAGGATTCATGATCTCCTTTTTATTTAATTTGAAAGGGACTCTATTCTTCCATTAACAACAGAACTGACTACTTGCCTCTAGTCACCTGGACATGATTGAAATCCCCCAAATAACACCATCTTCAAAACTATGCGAATGTGCTACAGATTTGCCTTTGAAGGTCTAAGGTGAACCACTTATAATTTAACCATAATTTAATAGCCAGTTAGTAATCAACTAGATATAATTAACATAACATTGGCACTGAGCTTCACAACACTCTTCAGAGTAATTTTTTTTTCACAGAATAATGTCACTTCAATTCACATGTTCTTCTAAGAGTTCTTATCTCTGCTTCTTTAAGTCAAAGACCTGAAAGTAATTGCTTTAGTAAAGTTGTACATTAGGTGCTATATCTGGAAATGCAAAACTTCAAGCAGACTTAAGGTTATAACAATAAGTCTTAGTTTTTCCTTATGCTTTACTGGATGCATTTGAAGATGTAAGTGTTTTTAAAATGTCAGAATTTCATAAACTGAGTTCACGATTTACAAATTTAAAATTAATTACATAAATAGTGTCACCATATACTACAGTTATAACTCTAACTCTTGGAAGGCTTAGAGGTACTGAGAAGACAGGTTGTGTAATATGATGGTGGTATAAATGTAATATTCTTTATTTTGTGGTTCTTGACTTTTCTATTTGATGTTTTTTTCAGAAAGTTGTATTACCCAGTTTTGTAAATTTGAGGTTGTCAGCATTAATTTGCAAAAAGAGCAGTTCCATGGTTTTGTCAAAAATATAAAAGCATGATCCAAATGTGATCCAGAGCTTCAAATCAATGACAACCAAATTTAAAAGAGCTCAACTTGTAGGGTAATTTTTGTCTGCTTTTAGGGACATGATTAATTATATTTGAATGTCAGCTTGGGGTTGCAGTACTAGAGATGGACTGGGGCAGTGTGTGGGTTTGAGGCACACTGAGGGCTTTGCTGGGCAGAATTCTTACCTAGTTTTGTTTCAATGTGTGTGGTTTTCAGATGGCTGCAAATGCCTTAGAAAACATGATATTTAAAGTTTACAAAGTGAAAAATAAATAAGATGAATGGTACTTTGAAGATTGCTTTCCAGCAACTTAAAATTGAGTTTGTCGGTCAGAGGGTGACAGAAGTTCCATTAGTGGTTGAGAAAATGATATTAGTCTATTTAATATATCGGCATATTTCCTTCATTTACAATGCAATTACAGGGCATTGAGAGGTCAGAAAACATGCACAATAGAAGTACTTATTTTTGATGATAATGCATTAATTTGACAAGGCATACTTTTTTTCCCTGTTTTTTATTGCAGTGATTCATCTTCCTTGGTGATTAAAAAAAATGTAACTTTCTATTTTAGTGGTACTGAAGATGATTCTATTCTAACAGACGGAGTGTCAGGAGTAAATAGCTTTGGCTGATGTGGAAAATACATCACTTGCAAAGAATTCTAAGCAGAGGTGTTGATAAATATGTCACTATTTGGCCTTCTTTCCAACACCTGTCCAGAGATTAAGTAGAATGTAGTTTGTGTTTTGTCACTTACACTACAGATGAGTTTGGCCCTCGAGTGTAACTCAATAACCTTAAAATACACAGTAGATAAACACTAAATACCAGGCTATCAACAATTTTGTTCTTAAATGGATTACAAGATGACAGGATGCCAATATGATAATCAAGCCATCACTAAGGCTGGTTATTTTATTTCCAAAGTAACAACTGGATGTAATTAAAAGCTATGATTCTCTCTTCTGTCAAGTCTAGTCAATTTTTTAGGTCTCAGTTGAGTAATAGTGCTTCTCGCACCTCATCTGCTAGGTAGCTATTAGAAGTATGCCACTTTCAATTGCCAGATGTTCCTGTCATCAGTCTGACCTTGCAAAAAAAAACCCATTTAAACCAAAAGCTGTCTCTTGTGATTTCTTCATTTTCCTGTACAGTAGAAATGAGAGAGAGTGATGACTGGTTTATGGGTCAGAACATATGAAGACTGTCAATTTATGACTACTACTTTTGTTTGAAATTTGCAGCCTGTCCTGGAGTTGTTTGGTATGTCTTTAGCATTTCCCCAAACTATACATGGATAGGTCTAAATTCTGTTCCAGCTCAGACTCTGTAGGAAGGGCTCATGTTTTAGCACAGAAACCCAATCTAGGATCCTTTGCTAATTACCAGAGCTGCTCATGCTGTCAGTACAGAGCAGCAAGTGCAGTTATATAGAGCACTGGAGTGAGGAGCCCAACTCACGGCTCCTATTATGGGTGGTTCTGGACCTCCCATCTTTGCATCAAAAACTTATACCAGTGAAGTTGTGTAGAGATGACTGAGGTTAAAATCTAGCCCAATCTTTTGTTTAGCTGAGTGTTAATAAGGTCAGGCATAAAAAAAAATCAGTGATAATCTGTACATTCATTTATGTCATTCAGAGGCTCTCTGTCTCCCTCTCTTGCTTTTTCACCCTACTCTCCTTTCATATATGGGTAACTGCCATGTAACCTGATCTGGTTGGAGATGTCCCTGCTCCTTGCAGGGAGGTTGGACTAGATGACCTTTAAAGGTCCCTTCCAACCCTAGCTGTTCTATTGTATTCTATTCTATATATATTTGTAAGTTTGCATAGAGAGGGTTGTTTCCGTGTTTCTGCTTATGAACAGTGTGTCTTGGTCCTTTGAAATGCCAAAAAAAGCCTGTCTCTAACTATGATACGTGTGTGGCCAGATCTCACCTGCAACACTCTCATTGTTCTAAATAAGGAACCACTTTATTTTGAATATCCTTTTCCATTTTATAGAGATGTGTGCAGCAAATAGACACATTGTGTTGCCTTTTGGAGGGATTTTTTTTTGTGACAGCGTTTTGAGATATGCACCTATTTCTTGTCTAGCACTGAATAAATTGACAACTTTTGTTCATTAGACCCTCTGGTGGTTCAGTTCTCCTTACCCCAGGCTTTAGCTCTCACACATGTCAACATTCCACCCTAATTGGGGATACCTGCTTCAGCATAAATTGCAGTTAATGGAGCTCTAGCAGCTGAACATCTGCTCTCAGGTATTTTAGAAAATAGCTGTAAAAAAATAACATTAATCACTCAAAAGCACAAAATAGGTCTGAAAAACTATTCAGAATTTTAAAGGATGACTTAATTTGTGCCATAAATACCGGATTTTGGAGTCTAGTTGTAAGAAGTCAGCTTATCTCATGGAGTAGCATAGACCAGGATGGGACATTGCCCAGAAATTTGGCTAACCTCCATAGCTGTCAGAAATCTTATGATGTTTTTAGAGGAAGTGTCAAGAAAACAGATATTGCCTGCTTTTAGTTACAGAGCTTTACTCTCATCCATACAGCTTAATGCACACACATACAAACATTTCCATTTGGGAAGATTACAGTGATACAAAAAGCACTTCCATTGAAATGCATTACAAGCCTGTAGACATAATACTAAAGTTAAGCATTTTACAGGCTATAATAGATACACTGGACTCACAAACAAAACTTCTGTATAGTATGGATCTTAATATAGGAACTATAATGAAAAGGTGCATGTGGTGCTTAAAATAGTAAAATATCCATGATTTTTAATTCATATTTTCTGGTATAACAACAAACAATAATGAAAATGTTTGTAATTCAGCATGTGACTTAGAAGAAGTCTATTCTAAAGACAAGAAAATTCTTCCAGGTAACATGTTTTAGTAGCATCACGACTCAAGATGTGATTTTCTGTATTCTTAATTCTAAAATTATGTTCAAGATAAAGAGATACTTTGTATAGCAATTTTACTGCAACATGCAGATATATACCTTGTTTAGCCCAGTAAGCACAAAGTCACATAAAACTATTCTCTTTCTGGAAGAGCAAAGTAATACTAGGAAGTATGTTTTTAGGTTAAAAATACTGTGCTTGTTCTTGAAATGAAAATGAGAAAAAATGTAGCAGATCTACTGCTGAAATGCTTATAAGGGATGAAGCCCAAGACATTAGACTAGATCCATTACCGTTCCTCTGTACCCAGACTTAAGACAGATGTGATACAGGTGAAATCTGCAGAGAAGTTGCAGGTTGCTTTGTGTGACACTCTGGTATCTAGGTATATTAAAAATATAGAGAAACAGACATATAGACAAACTCTGAGTCCATTTTCTGTTCTTGCTGAACTAGAGGTTAGGAAGAATCAACTATAGAAACTCCTTATAGCAGGTATGTGTAACTAACGTGTAGAGAAAGGGATGCTTTATATCCTGGCACTGCGTGTCATGCTAGTGGTTATTTGCATGCTCAAAGTCTTGAATGTTCCTCAGACGGACAGCTTGAAAAGCAAAGAGTTCATTTTGAAAGTCTTGTACTGGCACCAACATTGAACGTAAACATTTCAAAAATACTTACATATCAGTGTCCATCCTTTAGAAATTAACAAATCATTTATCATCTCATTGCAAGAGATTCCGGATTTGTGTGAGAGCACCCTACTTTCTTTTCATAAAACAGAGCAAACAGAGATCTCTTGGGTTTTTTTAGTAGCAATAGGCAAAGAGTGACTTGAGAAGGTGTTTAAATAGGGCGGTGAGGAGATGCAGAGAATTAACATCTCACGGAGCACAGTGGGCATGTATGATATTATTCTTTTCTTTCCTCACTGTAGTATTTATTTACCATCTGATTACTGCCTTCAGCGCAGCTAGCATATTATGTGCAAACAACAGTATGTGACATTTTTGCAGAAACAGATATAAAAAGTGCTCAAGACTGCAAAACTGGACACTTTGGCTTGTCTCAGAAAGGAGACCTCAGTGAAAACTGAAAAGTAGACAGTCAGCTTTCCTGGCATCCACAGTCCTTCTCCCAAGATAAAGACACTTCTTTCCAGTGTGCTAATCTTCAGTAAAAAAAAAACTGGCTTCATATCTGCTAAATTCCTAACATCAGCTAACATATTACTTTTCTTCTTGTAGTGGCTACTGCCAGATCCACAACTTATTTATTTATTTATTTATTTTCTCCTGCAAATGTGCTGTTCTGGCTAGTTTCTGCAATGATTTTTATTTTTTTGGCACCTGCATACTCATGACTGTCCATCTGGGCTTTTCAGAGGACATATGTTCTACAGTTGAATAATGTATTCGTATAGATGTAGCTGACTATTACACTATTGCTTCCTTTGTAATTTTAAGTGCAACATTATCTGCCCCGGGACTTTTGTTCAGAAGATTCAAAACATATGATTGCAATTTTCAACAATGAAGTCTTTTGAATGTCTCCAGTTCAGGTTATTGTCATCTCATAAGATGATTTTGTACAGATAAAACACAGATGATTATAGCTGATCATGTGATTTAATGTATATTTTTTATATATTGCCATTACTGCATTTGTAGATATTTAAAGTTAATCCTGCCTCCTAATCTTCATTTCACATAGCTTTTTATTATTGCTATTTGATGTTTTCCATGCATAACCACTTAACAAAAGATTTTATTATAAAGAAAAATCAAGTACTCTCAACAAGTGTAAGAATGTTAATACAAGTATTGCTACATCTATGTAAAACCCAAGAAAGTGCAAGAAATACATTTTCATACCCATGCTCCTGTTTGCAAAGAAATAGGGTCGTGCCATCTACTACCAATGTCTATTGCCAACTAGCTGCAACCTACTCAATATACTAGATAAAAATTAGGCAGTTGAGGAAAAGGAATCAAAATAGATTCTTTCCTGCCCTCCGTGTTCAGATGCTGATGAAACTGATGCAATTGATAATGCTGCTAGTGACTGTTTTTGTTGATGAAGCAACATGATTTTTGGCTTTTGTGCTTTCTCTGAGATTAGCATGCATCTCCGTGCCACAGGGAGAGCTCACCCAGCCTGTGTCATGCCCTGCTCCTAAGGAGAAGGAGGGCACCTCTTTCCTGCGTGTCCTGCACCCCCTTAACCACAAAGCACCAGATGAGCAGGTGTTCAGCATCGAACTGTACATGACAAGCACATGCTAAGCCATGCCATGTTTATATTGGTTATACTACTGCAAAGCTCTTCCCCTCCACCTCCCTCTCACTCCTCTGGTTAGTGGGTCTTTCCACACTCCTCTTAAGTACCAGTCTCAGAATGAAGTCCTTTTACAGATTTAACCACAGGAGATAGCATTTCTGTACATTGAGACATGATGATAGGTTCCAGACTGACATTTTGAGATAGTACTTCATGGTAAAACTTCCATCATGTAACGATGTGGTGTCCCCCTTTCTAGCACTACAAGTCACTGGATAACAGATGTTTAAATCTGGAGTGATATTTGTGGTTATGAAACCAGTCACTACGGTAGGACAGATTTCTCCTAACCCTGTGTCTCACATGAAGACAATTTGGAAGACTAATTTTCACACCTGAAGGGAAGGGAGGGATATAAATTGTCTCTGGCAAACAGGAGTCAGTCAACACATTTTAAAGGAGAGGGCCTAGAGTATGGCATATAAAAAAAAGTCCTACATGTGTCTGTCATAGCAACTGTCATTCTGTCAGTTGCAGTTATTTTCAGTGTTGTACAAGTGTTGATCCTGAAAATACATTATGAGAGGTAAAAGTGTCAACAGCTTCTTGTGTTTGGTCCCAGATATCACATGAACTTGTGCTGACTATTTCTTTGCTCCTTCAAGTACTGATGTTTGCTTGTATCTACATGCTCAGCAAGATGTGAAAAGATGTCAGATCCCAAAAGGGAAAGGTTCATGACTGTCAACTTCAGAAATATTCCTGCAGTGAATTCAGGTCTCCTTCCTTCTCACCAAAGCATGCTGCATTTCTCTTTGTCATGCTTTAGCTGCTTATAGATGCTAAGCAGTCAGACTGTCTGCGTAATCTGAAATGCAATGAAGTGATTCAATGGTTCTTGAGATTGTTCACGCAGTTAACTAGTGTAACTTGTCACGTCCTTAACACGTGCAGTTTTTAATCAGGATTTTTTTTTGTTATTGGCATCCTTATTGGTCCGATTATCTGTAGTTGTCCTAGTGTTCAAAAGCTTGGTCATGTTTAAGACTGTAATATGCTGAGTACTGTACAGGCACAGAATAATATGTGTGTCTATTTACATGATCTTAATACTTCTTCCTGAAGACTGAATTCTTGACCTGGAGCACTTCCTCTCAAAAAGTAAACATAAAATACTAAGTAAATGTAAAACTTCTAATGTCAAATATCTAAATTTCTAGATCTTGAAATTGTAAAATTGTATTTTGTGTCTTTTTTACAATACTAGGAGTCCATTTTACATGCACAAGTTATTTGTATGTTTTCTCTTATCTACTTTGTTTCTAGAATAAGGTTTTTTTTCATTTGTTTATTGAATATTTCAGTTTATATAAGATCCTGTTTTTACATTCTCAACACAGTAGCTGTTGAATAAAGATTAAAAGCCTATTTGTAGGACATATATCTGTACTGAGGAGGGGTCTGTGATGGTGGTGTGGTTGCCATAGAGTGATCTATAGGTTTCAAATCCTCCTAGGATAAAAATATCTTAAAGTGAACATTGCAGTGGCTGTCACCTCAAATTAAAATGGACAGTTGATATCTTGAAACTATCTTGAAACTATATTAGAAAAAGCCATGCTGTCACCGAAGTATTGTGGTGTAGGACAGGAGCTGATAAAGAACATTGCAATCCAACATTTTGTTTTCATGACTTGAAAAAGAAGCAGGACGTTTCCTACATGCACAAACTTAAATTTGAAATTATACTCTGTCACCTGAAGTAATACCGCAGGCCCTGATTTTGCAGCTTTCAAAGCAGATCTTCATGCATGTGGAGGTGCTTGTTGTTGTTGCTGGAACTCCAGGGAGCAGAGGCAGCTCTTTATATAGATCATCTGAGATTCAAAATGCTAGACAACATTGTCCATTTCAGTGAGAGTATCCAGAGTGACTCAGTAATATTTCTTTAGAGCCACTTTATATTCTAAAATACTGGATCTTCAAAAGCTCCTATTGACATTCCACCATATTATTGAAAAATGGCAAGCTAAACTACTGTGAAGCTCATTTATTTACTTTTTTTTTTCAAAAACAACTCAGCTTTATTTAGTTATTTAATTATTTATTATTTCATTGAATTATTTTTTTCCCTTTGTCTTACACATGTGGCTTTGATTTATTGCCTTTCCTCTTAAAAATAATAATAAAAAAATATTTTCTTGGTCACATTAAAGTCTCAATTTATCAATAAAATATAAATATGTTCTTGACATTTTAATTTTATTTTAGTGGGTTACAGTTCAGAGATTTTAATTTATTCTTCTTGATCTTTTTCATCCTTCTTAATCAACATAGTTTCACAGTGAATTTCAGTGTCTTTGTTGTCATACAGCTTTTAATGTGTTTGATTTTTCACATTTGTTATCTCTTTAATTTATTTTTTTACTTCTCGAATGTTTTATAGGCACTACACCAATGCTGATACTGTATTTGGGTTGGCGTAGAAGTCCCTTGCAATTTAAAATTCCACTGGTAAATCTCTGGGAGGAGACTAGCTTGGGCTTTCTCATCGAAGAAATGTAATCCATACTGCCTTTCTGCAGGTTTGCTATCTCAATGATGTATGGCATTTGACAGAACTTCTTTAAAGGGTTTCTGAGAAATTTCTTGGATTTGGATACATGATGTATATTGTAGTTTTGGTTCACATGTTTGCCAGCATTTCTCTTTGCATTTTACCTCCTGTAGCTAAGACATCTTACCTGAAGCCATCATCCATTTCTTAGTTTGGAATCTGGCCATAAATAAGCTCAGGGTCACTTGAATGTTGGCCCAGACTCAGACTGGGTTTTCCAAAAGTGCAAGTGAGTAAAGTGCACTGTTTAGAGAAATAGACTGAAGCTGTGAGTGTTTTACTTTCCCAGAATGTAGAAGCCTTGTAAAGTCTAGGATCCTGTAGCTGTTTCTTCTTTTGCTTGACGCATTATAGTTTAACAATGAAAAGGGAGATGTTAATCACTGTTATGCTCCTGGTCCACCTTGAGTCATTTTCCATTGAGTGGCCTGATATGCAAACACAACCTGTTTTATTGACCACTTGCAAATGTAGACTTCTGGTGTTACACCCAGTACACCATAGTGCCTCTGCAAGTGCTTGCATAAGGGTGAAATGCCTGAAACTTACAGTTAGTCCCAAACTTCTGATTTTAAAGTAATTTGGGTATTTAATCTTCAGAAGTCTATGAGAAGAGCAGATGACCACTACCTCTGAAAACCAGCCATTTAACTTCAGATTTGAATCATTGACCTTCAGCAGTTTAGGACTCAGCACAGGCCAGGAACTATTCTCAGTGAGCAATCTGGATACAGTCAACCATGTTTTGAAGGAAACAGAATTTAGTATGGACAGAGGTTATTCCATGCCAGCTGGTCCAGAGTACATTTGCTCTGCAGAGACAGCTGTGTTAGGAATGTACCAAGACTTACTGGAGGTTGTTTCTGATGAAAGACAGGCTTTTTTTCAAGTTACACTTTTTATTCCTATTTTAGAGATTAATATTTCGCAAATGCTCTTTTCTGTTCTCTGATATCTGACCTGTGGTCTATGCTCTGTTGTCATGGAACAATTGTCTGCAAGTGAACAAATAAAGAGCACATATTCATACATGCATGCCAGTTAATTGCAGGTGAGGTATTACAGCACTCAGAGGCCCAGAAATCTGTCTCGTGTTTAGGGAAACAGCTAAACAAATGATAGGGAGAAAGACTGGACATATTCACCTTTCTGTAGGTATAAAGGAGCCCAATTAGTCTGTGGTAATTAATAGCTGCACTTCCATCTCTTGCAGCTGTGTTTGTGGCACAGAGTTGCTTTAATCTTTGTGGAGTGTGGAGTGTGTATTACTGTGTAATAATAGCATCTGCTGTTTCATTGTATTCCTTTTACTATGACATTTTAAATAGGAACAGATTTGAGTCAGTATGCATTGTGCTTTAAAGAACGGTGTTAGTGGTCTTCATCAGCTTTTGAGAAACAAGCATTATGTGGACGACACTTTGGCAGGATGGCTGAATAGTAGCAAAGTCCTGCTGATGATATTACTGTATGTCTATATGTCAGAGTTAAAACAGAACTGTAATGAATTTTTTGAACAGCAGCTTCAGTATTTTATACTTCATATTTAGTATATATTAAACATATGAAATTATTAATTTTATACTAAATACTTATATAATCTTCTATTTAACAATTTCATATTAAAGACTGAAATTCAACAGAGTCCTAAAGCTATGCCATTGCAGTTATAAAAGCACTGGCACTATGAAAACTTTAATGTGTTCAATTCCCATATAGTAATACATGACACTTAATTGTGAACTAGTTTTATCCGCAGAATTGTTTACAGCACCTTCATGAACCTACAGGCTTCTCCTGGATCACTGCTGGCAAACTGTTTTAAGATTGTGGAAGCTTTCATTGTAAAAAGTCAAGGACGTTTTATTACATTTTCGGACACGACCCACAGTTGTCACTGTTCATGTATCAGCTTACATACTAGGAATAGCGTCGATGTAAATAATCCCTGAGGACAAACCAGGAGATGATCATGTTTGCTTCAGAAAAGCCTATAAAATTAGGAGCAGCATCTTTGCAGAGAAAGATGCGTTTGTGTTGTATGAGCCAAGCAGCATAGATTTTCGTCTGTGGCCCAGGCTCTCAAGAAAGCAGAGAACCCAAGCCAGCCAGAGCAAATGCTATAGTCCTCCATGATCTGTGACATTACTGTTATTTTTGTTAAATGAACACTAAAAATGAGGTCTGGCTACTTGTCTTGATTTTTATGTCTTAATTGATACCAAAATAGGAGATGAATAAGAAGTTAATAACTTATTATTTCATGGAAACTAAAAGCAAAATTGAGACATTTCTCATGATATGACATCAAGGAATTGCCAGAACAAGGTGTTACGTTTACAGTACCGGCTAGGATTCATACCAAAGCTAAAACTTTTCTAAATGTTATTTTCTCCTCATCATATTATTCATGTACTGCCATTGTCACTCCTCTCTTTTCCCTTATTCTCATCAGCAGAGCTGCAGCTGACGCAGTCAGTGACACCAGATCAAGCACCAGAGTCATCGTTGCTCACCTGTCACTCTGTGAGAGTACTGTGGTCAGTAATTAGAAATAACATTTATGCCAAAGGCCATTTCTGCTGCAATAATCATGTTCCTGCCACCATTCTCATCTGAGAAAGAAACCAAAAAGAAATATTATTTTACAATAGGTCATGTTTCACCTTGTTAGAAAGGGAAATCTTCCTGACAAAGAGAAACAACTTACATGGCAGATTGCCAGGAAGTTATCCTTGAGGTAATGGGAAAATTGAGTTCTTTCTTCAATAGACTTCAGAAAGTCAGTTATAAATGGGTAAACTGGGAGATGAACAGTCATAACTCTATACTGCAAATTTCCTCTAAGTCCGCAGAGTTAAGTACCATAGACCAGTTCCAAAGCCAATCATTGAGTTACTGAACAGGAAAGAGAGAAATACATAACTAAATAATGTTGGTGTATAGAGGCCTACACTGCCAAGATGACACGTGCCAACATTACTGAATGGAAACCCAGTAGGCAAACAGGAAAAGGAAAAAAAAAAATATTAGGCGGAAAATAATAAACAAAACACCTCAATATTCTGAAATGTGTGACTAATTAGGAGAATCTGAAAACCTTGAATTTTGTGGAAAGGAGAATAAATGTTGAAATTAAATTTCAAGATAGCTAGTGAAAAGGTGCTGTACAGACTGGTTAATTAATGATCTGGAATGGAATAATTTTGGGACACTCACAACTATGAAAACTTTAATTTCATCATCTTGACTACAAGTTACCCAACAGTGGATTGAATTTAACAGATCTGACAAAGTACAATTTCAATAGATTAACAATTTTTATATATAATACTGGAGATTTACACAAAACTTTTTAATCCTAACCAGAGTTGCTTGTGACCTTATTACAGACTAGATGCTTCCTTATTTCAAAACACTAGAGTTTCGCTAACATGGGAAATATGTCAGTGTCTGTGCTCAACAGTAGAGAACATTGCTGATATTTCATCATGCTTAACACAAATAAGTCCCACTGCTGGATGTATGAGGCATTTTAATGAGTATTGTTGCCTACTGTTGTTACTACTTTGTACTATCCTGCCATTTTTCCTTGAAGGATGAACTTAAGCTTAATTTAGTGTATCTTAACTGCACAGCACCATACTTTCTCAGCTGTTTTGGCTTCACGTTGCTAGTGGACGTGAAGGAGGGAAAGGGAATACCTTTCCTTTCCTATCCCCCAGTAAGTAAGTATTTGTCTTTGCTCCTACTGCTGCGGGTAGTATATGAAGAGAAGTAGTTTGTGGCATTTTCTGGCTGTACAATGCAAAAACTAGTTCAAAGTCAATGAAACATCATTAATGCATAGTTCCTTCAGAGCTTTCTTTAGTTATAACTTTGTAATAAGCTCTCATGTGTTCATCTGGAAGGAAAACTAATTTTACATACTAGTTATTTCTATTATATTTCTATATTTAATTATTTCTGACATTCATGACAGGACCAATTTCAGGCCAATGACCTCATTATATCCTTAAATATATTTTTAATGGACTGAAACAATAGACTTTTTGTGCCCAACTGTATTTCAAAAGAATCAGAAAATCTTAAATTGTAACTTTATTTAAAACACCCTTAGAAAGAGAAATCCATTGTGTTTCGACTGTTGGAAGCTATATGATTTACTGTTTTTACTTTAACACAAGATTGCCTTCAGAACTGAGAAATAATTTCACTCTCTCAGGGTTGGAAAGCAACTAAGCACCTAATAAAAGGTTTCAATGGAACAGGCCAGGTTGCAGGTAATTTCACCCTGTGATAGCATAAAATTCTGAAGTAATTATCTAACTCTTGCAACTAGAAACTAAAGCAGTTTTCAACAATGGTTGTGTATTATGTAATATTTTCTACTTTATAATTTCTTATAGTTAAATAATTTGACACTTGTTTGAATCCAACATAAAAAGGAATACCTAATTCAAATGAAGACAGCATAATATCGATCAGTATATTATTGCTATACAAACATTAAAATGATTTAAGATTAGTCTTCTTTTCCTATATTTCAGATTTCCTGTTCTGTCTTCTTATTTCATCCTCAGTGGGAACAGCAGGGTGTTTGTTAATGTATCATACAGCCCCATTTCTTTTAATTCTTTCTCTACTAGCTTTTTCCCCATATAGCTAGTGTACACTTTTGTTCTTTCTCTTATGCCCTGTTAAGTTTGTCCTTTTGTCCTTTATAATCAAGTAATACATAACCTAGTATTTAAAAAAACACTGAGATTTCCTAGCCCTGTTTGTGCTTAACTGCAAGAGTCTGTGCTTTTAATGAAATGATGGCCTAGCACGGATCCAAGGTTGCTCCTGAGTTCTCCCGTGATCTGAATCTTTCCCATGTCAGAAATGCTGTTTTCTAAATCTGATTGACAAGAGATTCTTTTATATCCTGACAAATAGTAACTTGTATTCAAGTGTGTATATATATATATATATATTACTTCCACTCTGGACCAACCAAAACATCTAGGACCCCAGCAATTCTGCTACTTAAAAAAACTTGGTGCATAAAAATATACACCGGGGAGTAAGAGTTGCTCTTTTACATACTGTAGAAGGGATGTAGGTATAAACAAAAACTGTGAGAATTTTTAAATAGGAAAGAGGTGGTGTGCAAAAGAGCCAAATAAAATAAATGTTGAGGTACAAATGTCAACGTACAAAATTTATGTAATGGAAAAAGGTATTTGGACCTATATTATAGCTGAAGACCTTGTGGGAAAGATATAGTTAGATAGTTTTGTCCTCCAAACTTTTCAGAGGAAATCCTGACAAATATTTCAGATGAAAATTTTAAGATAGTCTGCAGCTATTCCCCAAAGCCTTATATAAGCCTTACTAGGTTAGGTAAAGAACTAAGACTTATTCAGCTGTTACCAGTTATCATCTTAATATAATTGATTCAGTGTGAGAACCAGGCTTGTATATCATCTTATCAATAGCTGAAGTAACTCCAAGCCGTTTGGCCTTTCAAGTGTCTCAAACACACAATCATTTAACAGCTCTTACAACGATATCACTTTCTGCATAGCCCTTTTCACCTTAATAACAGAGATTACTGAAAAAGATGACATTGAATAGAAAGTATGTTTTTAAGGCATGTAAAACTTTCAATTATTTGAAAAAAAAATTATGAATTGATACAGCAGCTGCAATTTTTTTTTTTTTTTGCAAACGTGGATCCAATTCTCTCTTGAAAAATGTAAGAAAAATTGTGTTGATATATTTTTTAAAATTTACAATTAATTTAATTTTTTGTTGTTCATTTAATATTGTAATACCCTTAAGAAGAAAATAATAACTTTTCTTTCTGGAGCTGCTTATTATGGATAGTAATTCAGAAGAATAAAATTTTAAAATAATAAATATGCAATGGTTCCAAATATATGCATTTTTATTAGACATGTAATAACTGTAAAATGTAAGAGAACGTGAGCTAGTAATAGTGCTTCTATCACTAAATTTTGTGCAATGTATTTTTCTTAATTTTAATTTACTTCTTTTGCTTAATTAAGTTTTTTTTTATAACCTCCTCCTCTGTACAAATCTCAGTGTTCTGTCCTTCCTTGGAGTTCACACATGCAAAAAGTTATGCACAGCAATATTTATAGTATTTATTCTGGTTAGTGTGCAATTCAGATGATCACAATATGATGGACTTTTGATATTCCATAAAACAGTGATAAAACTCCTACTGTCTCCAGAAGTACTAAATATTAGGCAATATGTAGTATTTCTACATGAAATTGTATTCAGAAAGTTGAGGATCTGTGTCATGGATGCCTGAACTTAAAAGCTGAAGGTGCTCGAGAAGAATGTATTTGGTGGTTAGGGACCTGGATTGCTCCTATTTGAATCAAGTAGTCCTTTGATAATAGAACTCTTTTTTAGCATTACTTAATTTTATGTAACATGGATTAGTGACAAGATGTTATGACTTTGTATTGTAATGTACGGTAGTTTCTGGAAAGTAGACTTGTTCATTTACCACTGGGATCCAAGTGATCAGGACTCATCCCAGGATGTGCCAGAAACTACTTCTATGACATAAAGTGGTTCAGTCTTTCTGTGGCTCAGTTTTTCACCTATAAAAGTCATCAATAAAGACATTTCCATCTATTTTTCGTGCTGCCTTTAACTCTGGAAGGTTTTTGGGGAAAAAAAATCTATCCCTTATTTTACTTAGGTACTTTGTCAAGAAAAATGCAGCAACTTTGTAACTTCGTAGACTGAGACCTCTATATATTACTGTAGTCCAAAACACTAAAAATAATCTGAATATTTTGTTAGGGTGCTTTTGGCATGCTATTCATGCTAAGGTTTAAAAGTCAGTTTATCACAGACCATCTGTAGTTCAAAGACCCTTATCATAAAGTCCCACTGGTTAGCGGGAAGATAACTGTAGCCAAGAAGAAAAAAGAAATACGAAACTCTTAGGCTGTATCTTTTAAAGAACCCAGGAAAGTATGGTTTGGTTTTTTTTTTTCTTCTCAAAAAAGAGTCACAATTCATTTTTATTCTTTATTTTAAAAACCAGACATGTAAAAATATGCATTCTCATCTCACAAAAACCCCACAAACAGTGATTTTCACATAAGAGCAAAGGAATTCTGCACAGCTGTCTAGGCGCTAGTCTCCCAGGTTCTATGTACATAAAATTTCTGGAATGAAGCATATAGTAAAGCACGCTGGTTGAAATTTTCCATCTTGTGTAGCTGAATTCACTTCCATACAAGCATTCAGGAAGTCTGCAAGTCAAGTCGCTGGAGTTCTTTGAAAATTTTGGACACAATTCACAGCAGATAAGCGGTAAGGCATGAAAGATGAGAGAGAAAGAAATGAACAGCTTTATGACAGAAACTTTGGATGTTTAACAAAGTGTTTCCTAATCGCCATCTTCAGACATAGACAAGTCAGCCCAGAGGATTAATGAAATTCATAAAGAATTTTCTGTCTGCCAATGCCTATAATTCCCCAGGTGTGGTTAAATTTGGAAATATGGATCTAGTAATTGTTCATGCTTTGAATAAAGACATTACTGAGTAATAAAATCTTTATAAACATCACTTAATCACCCATAAAATAGACCAATGACATAATGTTATAATTTACATTCTATATTTAAAAAATGATCAAAATGTAGTTATTTATTTAACATCTGTTTATCTTAGGTGGGCAGGTGGGGTCCATCTTGTTAAACCAAAAATACTATGCCTTTGGGTTTACTCAATAGCAAGAAAAGTAGAGCAGAATATTAAAGGACTGATCGATTAAAGTAGTTGACATGAGCTCATGCAGTATAACAACTACTCATACCTTGGGAATGTGCCCCTCTGCAAAGGGAGGTACAAAGGTATATGAGAGAGGTTATAAATCGAGAATGAAAGTGGTGCATTCGCTTTGCGTTGGCTACCTGCACATGTATGAATGCTTACCCATAGATGTGGGCTAGGACCATTGCCGCTTAGTTCCATGTTACACTTCGTGAATGGACATAGCTGGGTGATGCTGGTGAGCAATTTGCTTCTTAATGGCTCAGTCACTCTCTAGAGGTGCTCATTTCATTTCCCTTCCTCTTCTCATGGCCCAAATACAAGAGGTTCTTGTCTCTTTTGTGCCTCAGGTACCTAAAGTTAACTGGAGTTAATACAAGGTGACAATGACTAAAATTCCACTTCTGAATTTAAAAAAAAAAACACTTGCAATAATATTTTTCTTTTAGTTTAGATTGAACTATTTAATCATACAATGTTCAAACCAGTTTCTTATCACTTATAAACCAAATTCCTATTTAATTTAAATTGATGCAAAGCTGGAGAGGAAAAATAACATGAGTAGGTCTTTTGCAAGCAAAATGCAAAAATCACCTTTTTTTTTCAGAGACTTTGTCACTGTGATTAGGTGGAAGAAGAGGTAGCCATCTGGCAAAAAATAACACTTTACCAAATCTTCCCTTCATCTTTCGAGTCTGACAGATTCCCTGTTTCCCAACAGATAGAAGCTAAAACTCCATCCTGTCTCTTCTCTTTCTTTTACTTAGAAAAATGAGTGAACAATAAAGGAAAGATTCGTTTTCCTGACTATCAGAAGATCACCTGAAGACAGATGCAAAAAAAAAAGTGCACTTCATATTTTCGGAGTTCTGACTCTGAAAGAAAGGACACATAACCTTCAGGTAAATTAGTAATTTCACACATCAAAAGATGTGTTAGGGAGTTTGCAAGACCTGTTTAAGAACTTAAATTTCCCATATGTAGGGAGTTTTTAGTATCAAACCAAATGCTTTACCATGGATGAGATGGATCTATCCATCCTACAAAATATGGATAGATATGTAACTTTTCCTTTGGAAGAACATTTAAAAATATTTCATTCCAGAAAAATTGGAAATTAATTTTTTCAAAAATATCTTATTAGAGCTTCATAAACTCTTCAGCTGCTGAGCAGGACGGCTCCAACAGAATAAAGCAGCTTCAGGAATCTTCACAACTTCAGCCTGCAAAGTTGTGGCAAAAGCAAAGATCTGACCTTGCAAAATTTGGGAGCCTGTCTCTAATAATTCAAATGATTTTTCAAGATAGTCAGGTAGATGTGTGCCACAAGAGAGTTCATGCTGCCCTATTTTTCATAGTCCAGTGGAATTGATATATTCCTATTGCAATACATATTTTCTGACGGGAATGTCTTAAATTGGAAATGTAAGCAGAACTTAAAGGAAGTCAAGTAAACTTCAATCATCTCCTTCACAGTCAGAAAGACATCATCCCAGATTTTAATGTTCTTAAAATAGATACAATTTTAAAAATAAATTCTCTTACCTCCACATCTTTGTCTTCCTTTTCTGTTTTATGTGTATGAAAATAGTACATTTCTGTTTATTTTATTCCTTATTTATTTTAAATGAAAATTATCCATTATCAATCTAGAATCAGTAAGAAAAAAAAATCTTTCATGACCTATCAGACTCTAGTAGTCACAATGGCTGTGTTTTTATGTTAGAATTCACAGTCTTAAGCAGCAGAAGTTTATTGTGAAGTGCTGGCAGAATCTTGATACTTTTAAAAAAATACTTAATGCTATATTCAGTTAAGCCTTTGCATGACAGTAGCATCTGGAGAGTTTTTCTGTTTGTTAAGTAGCTAGGATGACTAGTTTTCCACTTCTGGAAAATGTTACTTTCAGGGAGGTAAAGGATTTACAATTAGAGGGAAAAAAAAGCCAAGAATTACAGAATTATAAGCACGGCATCTCTGTCTGAGAGTCTTAATTGCCAGACACAGAAATGCTGGCTCACACACTGCATCGAAACAAATGAGAAAATAACATTAAATGTAAATTTATTCATTTTCCTCCATAACGTTGCATATTTCTACCAATGTGGCAATGTGAGAGCATCACAGAGTGTAAGCACTACTTGCCAGAGTAGGAACAGGTGGTCTTAAATTCAACAGAAAAACAAGAATTCAGCTCTCTAACTAAATCTGTATGAATTTAACAAATGCTAGGGAAAAGAAGAAATAATGAAAAGGAAAATGTAATAAAAAATCTCTCTGCCAAATGTCTAGTGTCTGGTCCTGGACCCAGGCCCACTAGGACATGCCCTCTGCAGGCTGGGGCATTTAGCAGTAAGGTCCTTATCTGCTCTCTGGAATATTTCTGGATTTTAGCCAACAACTTTTTAATACCAAATTTGAAAAAAATCCAGAAAATCTTATTCCGACCATTTCTGAACAACATACTTTTTTTCATTAAAACATGAAGTGTCTAGCCCTAGGCAAATGGGCAGATAAATGTCTGAATGTAAACCAATGCCCTGTGTTGCAGCAATACTGGATACTGCAAACCAGGCAATTTCAGTGCTGTTGTGAAAAAATCCACAGTAGCTATTTAGGAATATGAAAGCAAACCAAACAAAATAGCACAAGGAAATGCTGAAGTTGTTTTTGAGGTGTAGAGTTTAAAAAAAATAATAATAAAGTGATAAAAGGAATGCACTACTGTAAATTTCTCCACTGTCCTGCAAAAAAAACAGGTCCACCTGCTGCTGCAGACATCCTCTGCTACAGTAATGTAGAATTTTTCACAGAAATAAAATCCTAAAATAAATCCTCTCTCCCCAGACTCCAGAGTGGGTAGGGTTTTCTTGCTCTCACGCCTTGGTTCAGTTACTCAGGTTGTTATCCATAGAAAGATATAAGACACAGGAGCTAAGAAAAACTCTCAGTGTCCCGAAGGAGAAGAAGGACGCCACCTCAGATACCAAGGACATCTCAGATGGCATTCTGTACCTGTCCTTAGGTAACTAAACTGTGTCTTTACAGAGGGAAGCAAATCCAGATGAAGAACCTTGGGTATCTATATGTAGGTATCTGTATAACTCAGAACTATGGTCTGTGGACACCTAGTCAATAGAGTCAGCAGTGCCTTAGAGAGGTACTCAGTCGATCAGCCAGTGGTTTTCTGCTTCCAAGGGCTTGCAGAATCTAAAGACTCTGCTTGCTCAATCCCCATTGATCCCCAGCAGTTATTTGTCTCTTGTGGAAATGCTTACATGTAAACACCTGAAGATGACATCCTCAATCTTGTACGGAATGTACCCTTATTTTCATATCTTAGCGGATTCCTTTATTCTTGTCTTTCATGCATATATCAAAGTCTTGTGTGTAACCCTCTAGCTAGTGAGATCCTTGGCGATGGGCTAGTGTTCAACTTTACACTTACCAAGAGAGAATGAGGACAGTGGTGCCAGTTTTTAAGGCAAAACGATTTGACTGCGCAACTCTTCTGTTGTACATACAGTTAAAGGGACCTACTGCTGTTATGTTTCAGAGAGTGGATTAGCTGATGAGACTGCCTGCGATATCAAAGCGTTGGCCCTCACTACCCATATGATTTTATGGCCTAAAAGCAATAAATACTAGCACTACTTCTACCATGCTTTCCTAGAATAGAGCTAGGCACAATTTACAAATGTAGCTTTGTATTTTAATATTTACCAATAAAATCTATTAAAACGGCTTGCCATCTTTTCCTGGACAATGAATTTCAGAAACTGAAACTATCATGAAAAATTCAAGTTAGAGATCGGACATGAATTATAAATACGAGATCAGGACCGAACTGGGTCATTTGAGTCCCTTGCTTACAGATCAGTTAATAATTTTCACACACTTTTCAATGAAAACAACCATCTTGTGGCTGCACAGGCAGGTTCAGTAATTTTGCTGTCATGAGTACAATTATAAAATAAACACAAGGGACTACATAAGAAAGTGAGAATGAATTTGCCAGCTGGAAGCCTTAGCACAATGATATTCCGTGACCTCAGGAACTGTTCAGTACAATTGAACCTTGTCTATCCTTGGCAATATATGGACAATAAATGTAATTGACTGTTCCTCTCTGAACTTTCGGACTATATGGAACTGATCTTTTCTATGAAAATTAGATGTTCAGTAATGTCTTTGCACATGTGAGGTCTTTATTACCCTGTGGCTAGTGTGTAGGCCACAGTATGGTTTAGAAATATTTTACATATTTTGTTATCAAGATTTTAACTGGTATGGCTATTGTGGTGACATTCTCTCTCTCTATCTCTCTTTTTATTCCTTGTTCTTCCATCTGATTTTTTTTTATGCACATACCTTTCAATGTACACGGTTCATCTATCCTTTTTTAAATAATTTGAAAATTCATATATTCTGATATTAATCGGATGCTCTTTTCTATCAGTGACTTAACAAAATGAAGCTCACTCCCCTGGAGAAAGATTAGTTTTTTTATTATGGCATTTCTCAAGCAGAAACTAGGTGACAGACAAAAGCAATAAGAAAACAAATTCTTTCCGCATATAATTCCCTTTCAACTATTGCAGAATACTGACAAAATATTCCCTAAAACAATCTTGAAGATCAAGTTGACAGAGTGTCAGTTTTCCTTCACGTGCTGGATACCTCTCCATCAGCAAGCAGAGCAAACTGATAGCAATGGTTATGTATAAACAGGGAAGTATTTCTGGAGATGAACGCGACCTGCATTTGGGGAGGAGGATGGGTAGATCAGTGTGAACCAGCATAGAGTCCAAGGCCAGCTCATCTGTGGTTGGAGCAGTCCTGGCTCTGTTTTGTCTGAAAGGAGTGCAGTTCAGGTGCTCCAGGATCACTCTATGATAAGAACCAGAAAATATTATTAAGTGGGTAAAACCAGGAGATTTTCTTCAAGAGGGCAATCGTAAGGCATATACGTTTGGTGTGTGCATGTACCTCCAGTCATTATTTGTTTTTCCCATGGTTCAGGGTGCCACAATCCATGCACTGCAGTGGATCTGGCTATGCAACACAGCATCACACTGGAAACCAAGAGCGTGTGCTTTAAAAATAGAGAATATAAACGTTACATGGAAGCATCCGTCTGGGTAATGGAGCAAGAAAAGACATATAACTACAACAGCAGAGATATCCTAGAAAGTTTCCTTTCAGACAGGCTCTTCAACAAAATGTAGTTGATGTAAACACACTGGAAAGAAAATACTAATATATAGTACCAAAATGCTCAAACTTGAATGTATTTTAAAAGTTCAATTTTTCAGCAATGCTGATCATTCCCAAGTTCACTAGCATTATTTGCAGTTCCATATGCTTCACAAGTTTTGATTTTTGCATATAAATGTAAAAATAACAACTGTTTCCTAATACACATTCATTACATTGATATATATACACTTGTATGAATATAAAAGCTGGGGTTTTTTTTTTGAAAAAGAGACAATCTACATCTAGCCTCCAACCTTTGTATTATAAATATACGTAAAACTTCATTTATATATTACTGAGGGGTTTCAATTAAAGTCCTATCAAACTTTACATTTAGATGCAATTTTAATCTGAAGTGTAGCTCAAAGATTTAGTAGTATTTAAGAGAGACCCATGAGAATTAGCAACAAGATACATTATGTTAATTTTTGCACAGTATGTTAAAGATGGACATTTGACTCTAAGCCAACAAATTCAATATCAATAACTTGCCTCCATACCCAGGGACTTCCTCCATCCCATAAGAAGTGAAACAAATCTTAAAATATTTCACTTTGATACAAACCCCACTTCTTTTATTTTGACTTCTGAAATGTTAAAATGAATGTCAATATAGTAATTTGCTATCCAAAGAAGAGAGTACAGGAAGGGACTGAAGTATGCCTCCCATGAAGCAAAATGACACAGAAACCACAGTCTCACTTAGGCCTGAGTTCATCCCACCAACTATGTGGCCTTAACTGAATGTCCTAAGCAGGCAACAGAGAGTCCCATGGAATATTTTTTAATTGGTGAGAAGGCAGAGTTCACCTCTAGAGACCAGTTTAGATGGTGTGTGGGCTGCAAGCACAAAGCAAAGGGCTTTGTGACTGATGGGTTTAAGGAAGGGAACTGCTCCTGCATTTGCATCAGCTACAACTTTCCCAGGGCTGATACTTTCCAGCTTAAGTAAATTGCACTGCTGTAAGCAAAATGGGACGTACTGAAGGAATGAGTTATCATTGCTGGTGCTGAATCAGAGAAGACAGGATGCAATCCTGAAGCCAGTATGACATAGTAGCAAGCATGTCTTGCAAACCCTGAAATATATGAACATTATTACTGCCATAAATCATCTATAGTATTTCTCAGCACTTTGTCAGCTAAATATCTACAAAGTAGGTCACACAAATCCAAAAACTCAGAATCATTAACTATCTAGCTACTACCCTATTGATTTGCTTCTAAAACTTATTCCCAAGAGTTTACTGAATTAAAGATGCTTATATTCATCTTTTTAAAAATTTAATTAAATAATTTCCCAAACCTTTTGACTTATATCTTTGTCATGTTAAAATTGCTCTGTTTCTCTGAAGCTATTTTCAACTTCAACTGAATATAAAGTACTAATGCTGGGATGAATTATGGTCTTCATTTCAGAGCTACAGCTATCCAGACAATATGTTAGTTTTGTAAAGCTTTTCTGTTCTCTGATGCCCTACTATTAATAGAAATGTTGGTATTTGGCCTTCTTTCAGATTCCTAAATGGAGGCAGTAAGTCACACAGACCACCTGTCCTCCAGCTGCTTCTCCAGAACAATACAGGTCTCCTGTAGGGCCTGTCTCCTGTTCACAGTGACATCTCACTCAGCTACCTTAGGATGTCTCCAATGGCACCAAGATTTTTTGTTTAAGCAACTGAATTGAGTTTTTCTGATACAATCATAGTGTGTCAGGGAAAGAAAATAAGAAATGTTTAGAATTCTAGGAACATTTTTCGATTGATCTTAAAATATCTCCTGCGAATTAGTCTTTTTTACTGAGGGTTAGTTTTTCTGTGATGATGTGTCCTCTTCTAAAGCTAAGCAGCCCTTGAAAATTGGCCTTGGTAAGGGTTCATTTTCTACACTACATAACAGCAGGGGGAAAATTTCTTCATTTTTATCAGAGGAGTAATAATGACCTGATTTGCAAGACACTGAGGACTAGGACAGTCTCTGTGTGACATTTTTTGGAAATTGTCTTAAACTCACGAAAGTACGACTTCTCTAAAAATGGCAAACCGTGAGATGCACATTGCCCCAAGTAATCTCTGTGCAGTTTTACATACCACAGCTATTGAAGCATATTGGTATGGGGACTGACTCCATTTGTTTTCACATCCTTTAGAAGAATGTAAAGTCTTTAAGCAAATCTATCATTCATGTTAGGCCAGATCTCAGATATAAGTTGTCCACTATTTACTTCATTACAGGCTTATGTTGGAATGAAATTACTACATGAAAAATCTGAAGATTATATTATAGTATAATGTAATAATAATGATGACTATATAATTTAATTAAAAATATATCTGAACTTTTCTAGTGACACTTTAAATTATTCTTGTTATATTCTCCCTGCATTTTTGGTAAAGGTACAAGTTGGTTCTTTTAAATTTATTCATATAACTTTGTCAATCTGTACTTAAGTGTCCAAAAATTATTTGGCTTTTGTGTCAGTTGCACATCTTGGTCCTAATGATGAGGGTATTCTCAAGACACTTCAACTCTCCCAGCTAGTGTCAGCCAACAGGCACATAGGTCAGCCAGAAAGCTGTTTAAGGATGTACACAGAAAAAGCAACAATGGGAAAAAAATAAACACAAAGAACATCATGGGCCATATGCCTTCCAGTTAAAGGAAGATTCTCTATGGGAAAAAAAAAAGAGAAGGATTTAAGTACAAAAATAATTATACTATCCCTTTTGAGACCACTTTCATACCAACAAATGTAACAAAGAGATGCTGTGACATCAGATTAAAAAACTTTTATCACAAAGGAGTGTTGCCTTAATCAATTCAAGCAATTATCTCAGTTTATCCAGTAGCTCCATGGCAAGAAAGAGATAATTTTGAATGCTTTTACTCATACCAGCTTGCCTACAGCTTTTGTGGCTTCAGTGCTGAGAGAGATTTAAAGGAAATGAAAACCAAAAGAGGCCTTCTTCAGTGTGTTGGTTATTGTCTTGCCAAATCAGCCGTCTGTGTACAGAGCCAGTCTCTGTATCGCTTGTGGCCTTTCCTTGGCTTCTGCTCAGAGAGCTCAGGAACTGTTTGTTGTTTAATAAAGCCCTCAGAGATTATTCTTGGAGAGAGTTATTTCTGTAAACTAGAATACATTGACTAAAAATTCTTTTACAAAGCCTTGAAATACGAGCGATTTGATGCACTCTTCCCCTATTAAATATTTGCTGGGAAACAGCAAACCAAATTTGAGGTTTACACCCCCAAATTTTTGTTTGTCATCCAGCAATTTACCACGCTCACAGACATTGCCTGGTATCTATGCAAAGACTTCTCAAGTGAACCGATGCTGTCATTACAATACAAATCTGACTCACTTTCTCGCAGAACTAGGCCAATTATAGGGGGCAAATTTCTGTGTCAAAATAGTAGCA
Organism: Tetrax tetrax; assembly: GCA_009806455.1. Taxonomy (NCBI): domain Eukaryota; kingdom Metazoa; phylum Chordata; class Aves; order Otidiformes; family Otididae; genus Tetrax; species Tetrax tetrax. The sequence continues at coordinate 172,314 of WHYT01014718.1, forward strand.
GGGCAACTTAAAAAGAATTTGTGTTTGAGACACTGTATGGATATATGCACAAACATGCATCTTTACACTTACTATATATTTGTCTTTCATTAAAAATTTTTCCTTTTAGTCTATGTAGGATAAAGATTTAAAGGAAAGGAAATTACTTTTTAAAAAAAACCACACACAAAAAAGGCACTTTTTGTTTTTTTCTTCAATGAAAAAAAAAAAAAAACCAGAACCCTGAAGTATATTGTATAGAAGGCAAAATAATTTGTTTGAGCTGAAAATAAATGTTTGGTGATTTATCTTTGGAATGTTATTTTTAAATAACTTTCATTTTCAAAATGCAAACAAAAAACTGAATTGTTTTCCCAAATATCAACGTGAATTTTTCTGAATTTTCCCTTTCTTTGGCTGAGTTTGTTCTCCCAGAATCAACTTCAAATTAAGGAATCATTTACATCTTTCCAATTGCATCTTTGTGACAGGAAACCATACTAAAGAAAAATTAAATGCCGGCATTACTAATCTGCATCCACTAAATCAATGCAGAACTTTATGGCTTTCTGTCTTGCTTTCAAAGAATAAATGCAGGCAATCTAGTAAGATTACAGTAATATTTATATCAATAATTTCATTATTGAATTCTTACTAATGCACGGCACATTAGTGAGCTGACAACTAGAGAAGGAGCCATATCTCCAACAGGGCATAGCTGCAGAGTTGGCTCTGAATGAATAGCTGAAGTATTGAAACCAGAATAGCTGCATTAATGACTCAGTTATGCTCGCCATCAAGTCTCTGTGCTACTACTTTGTGCATGTACACACACTTTAGTGTCCAAAATAGAGATTTTCAAAAGCCTGGTCAATTGCTTCTCACTGTAAAGACGCCAGCAGAATGCCTGTGAGTCAAACATTGCAGTCCTGAGCCTTACCCTTTGTGGATTCATCCCTTTAAATTGTCAGATTAAGTTATGGTAAGTTGTCAGAAGGAGTCCAGGGCAAGTGATGGGAGGAATATCCCTATGAGTAAAATGATCAGACTTGATGTAAGGTATCTGATTGCTACATGAGGGAAAGTTTTTGTGTTCTTCATCTTCTTCTTTTGCAAGCCAATGGGATACATATGGAATAAAACATGACTCCACAGAACCACTGGTACCAGAATAAAAATTAAAATTAGTGAAAACTGGGAATCAAAACAGACTTCAGTAGATCAGCTTTGTCTGAACTCATAGACTGGGAAACACAGTATTATTTAGATTTTTTCTTTTTTTTTTTTTTAATTCTAGCAGAAACGAAATACTCACAGGAAAAATCAATATAAAGTTTGGTTATTTTTTTTTAGTGCAGTTCAGAAAACATATTCAGCAAATGTGTGGTCTATTGATTTTTAATTGAATAATATTCCAGAAAGTGATTTTACAAAATCAAATTTCACAATTTCAAAAGTAAATCCTCTAAGTATGGCTAAATGAGGTTGGATTCTCACATCTTGTTTTCATTCTCAGACACTTTTCTAATCATCGTCAGATATCTCCAAAGCGCACTTTGGTCACAGCCTTCTCTTGTGAACGTAAATCCAAGATATACTATGGTGTCTGACAGGACTTTTCAAGATTGTTTGATTCTCGATTTAATTTATAAAGCTTAAAAATGACATTAACAAGCTTTAGAATTCTGCATTTTTTTAACTGATCCATTCTATTTAATTTTCTAAAATATACTGCATGAAATATTAACTTTATTATTTTTATCCAGCCTGACTTTGTCCTGAGTCCTGGAAAATGTTCAGCTGAAGCTACCAGGATGCCACAGAACACTCTGGAAAAAGAAAACTTATTTCCCCATAAATGTCAGTAAAGGCATTTCAGAATAACATAACAAACATGATTTAAGTATTCTGAGGTCTTATTTGTTCATATCGCTCAAAAGATTCCTCAGTTGCTCTGTCTATTTGTGAACAACTATCATGAAAATATACTGAAACCACTGGGAAAATAGGCATAAATGCCTTCAGAGGCCACGCAACAGATGGAGTGATGCTGGATCAAAGGAATATGAACACTTTCCCTCAATTTCTCACCAGCTGAGACTCTTTTAGTTTCAAGTAGACTTATGTCTTTTGGGCAGGGTATTGACTTCTTGCCCTTACTGTTGGGGGACCCACAGGATGGATCCTAGTCCATTTTATTTACTAGTGTAGACATAGCCATAAAATCTAGGATTTGACGTCAGAGTAGTGGGGATTGGATCTGGTACAAGCTGGGAAACCAAGCAGTGTGAAGGAGCAAGGAACTTGAGGGCCCAAGGACACTGCAACTGAAAGCCCAACAGATCTGCTTTGGGAAGCAAAGAAACATGAAGCTAGTGAAATTACAGCTTGTGAGAGGACAGGAAAGCTGGAGTACTTACAGAGTGAGGTACTCTCTTATTCCTTCCTCTCTTTCTCCTTGACTTTTGTGGCCCCTTTGGGGAAGGTAGAGGGTATGAAAGCTGGAGAGGAACCTATAAATTGATCTCTGGGTTATTTGGGCACCAGCCACTATCCATGCCCAAGCCTGAATTGCTGAGAAGTCTGATATGGCAACTGCAACTTCAAATCTGCCATTAAAAGCCACCCCTGAGCCCCCAAGTCCTCACCATTGCTACCTATCATGTGGTTTACATGAAGCAACTTTAACAAGAACACAGTAGTCCTGCCAGTGGTGAACGCTGAATAAACACAGTCCTCTGCCAATATAATCATTCCCAGTTTTCTTACTTCATGGGCCCCACCTCCTTTCAGCACCAGCAATTCCTCTTGCCTCACTGGCACAAGCAAGCTCCTTGCGCCATCTCAAGCTCATTTTGCTGTGGGCCTCTTAGGTGAGACTCCCAGGACTTAAAACCAATGCCTTGTTCACATAGATGGCAACATAAACTGTGAACTAGACCATACCTCTGTGCTTTCAGTGTAGTGTAAATATATTCTAATGATTTATAATGTATTTGCTTTTCCATTTCACATAAATAAAGCAGAACATTTGCGAAGCACATTCTGTCAATGTTAATATAAAATCCAGATGTCCATTTCATCAGCCTGCTGCCTTATACTGGATGTCTGAATATTATAATTTGCTGCTGATTGGTGAGTTATTTAAGGGAACAACATGTGTGTGCAGGAGAGTGCATGGTGCATTGCAGCCACTGCAGCTACTGCCCCAGGTTCAAGATACGCACAGATGAATGATTTCAAGTCTCAAGAATAAAAATTAACCAGTCATTTGCTTTTGTATTTCACAGAACTGTGAACATATCGACTTAAAATATGCAAACAGATGGTCATACATGAATATGCTAGTTATTTATTCTTTAAAGAGCCGCATGGGAATTTACTTTCATGTTTCACAAAGTACTGCTGCAATGAGACAAAGAAGTGTGATCTTCCCAATCCTTACCTCTTCTGCCAGTCATCTCCAGGTTTTGTACATGTTTGCAACAGGATTGAAATTTCATCAAGGAGGCATACAACCTAACTTAGACCATTCTAAGTGAGAGTAAATTTGCCCTAAGTCTCCTGTGCTGATATTAAGTTGTGTTGTTCATTTTGTGAGTAAATTATGTTACTCATTTTTCATATAACGGTCCAGTTCTAATGACTTCTCCTTGGAGAAGTTAATGTTGTTGATGTTTGAAATTATATTTTTCCTGTTGGGCAAAAATGAAAGCTATTTACCCTGCTGTTTCCAAATGACCATTCCATTCTCAGTAATGAAGAATTGCTCTCAAGGGTGCTGGCTGCACAGTAGCCACCAAGGCCAGTGCCAGTAAGTACTTCTCTGCTGAACTGGAAATGCCGACTATGGAAACTTAAAATCAACTTTACATGGCAGTTGTGTAAGGTGGCTACTCTGTCATGGTCTGTTCTTACCACTAACACATGACCTTTCACAGACAGTATGCTAAGCAAAAGCTGGTCACTGCAGTCAAGTATTCCTCCATTCCCATTTGGAAGTGATGCCAAAGCAACTTGATCTTGGTCTCAGAGAAAATATTTATTCAGCAGTACATTCTAAATGGAAAGTTATGCAATATCTTATATCTTAAGATACATTGTTAGCGCTCTGCCAAATTCTGATCTTAGATATGTGTGGAAAAACTCATACTGCATCAACTGAATTAGTCAAAATCAATCGGTAGAATTGGCAGTGGGCTTTAGCACATCAATGTCAAATAGATTTGCACACATATATCTGAAGAGGGGAATGAATTTTCAAGCACAGGGCCAAATTGCAGATTTCCCACTGATTTTGTCTGGGCTTTGTTTCACACTGTAAAGTAATTTCAGGGTCAAATGGCATAAACTTAGCAATGACTGCCTAAGTAAGAATACATCCACTGTTCTAACAAGCTTTTTTTGAAAGCAGTTAGAAATTTTTTTTGCTTTTGTCATATAAAAAGTTTTCCTGAAAGAACTTTGCCAAAGTGCTAAATAGGTCCAAAGATATATTCACTCTAGTTAAGCCTGTACTGTTACCCTGAATTTAAGTCAGTGCTAGTGAGTGCAGATTATACCTTAAAAAGGATACTCACATGCATAAAAGGAACAGGATTTTTCTCTTTTTTTTTTTTTTAGAAATGAAATTGAAACTTTGCTTTCAAAACATAAGTAACTTTCTGTAAAGGTATTCTAGTAACTTTCTATAAAAGAAGTCCATAACCCATCTGAAATAAATTACAAGAATGAAATAGAAATTTTATTTCTAATAAAATTAGAAATATTTTTAATATAATATTTTCCCTGATTTTATAAAGTTGTATTTAAATTTCTGAATAACAACATTTGAAAAAACTTGGTCTGTGACTGGATTTGCAAATTTTTTGGGAGACAACTTGTGTTAAAGAAAAGAAGCTTAGAGCTTGTTTAATCAGCTCATTGTTCAACAGTAGTCAGAAAAGCAAACCAAATGTTAGAAAGGAACACAAAATAAAATAGAAATTAAAAACTTTCTACAGCTGTACAATGCTATGGGGCTCTTACATCCTAAATTCTGACTCCATTATGTTGCCTCCGTTGCAAAGAGAATACAACAGCAGAAGAAAGAGGAGGAGGTCAAGAAGAGGAGACAAAAAGAATGATTAAAGGTTTGAAACAGTTTCTATACAATGAAGAAGAAATAATTTCTATTATAAAGCGAGAGAAAAAGGAAGGAACATATAGTCCATTAAAATAACGAGTAGTGTAGAGCAGGGAATGATCGTTCCCTGTCTTTCACTTTCCTGCACAAATGCTATGAGAATATCTCTAGCTTGGAGCTCTGGAAATATTAAAAGTTCAAACGCTTTAAAATATGATTACACAAAATACTGGGAGAAAATCTATAGTCATTAAATAAAAGATATTACCTCTGAAAGAACAAGTTCCTGAGCTATATTCATGGAAGTCACCCCTAAATTCTGGGCCTGCTTTTACTCTTTGTCTTAGACTCCAATGGCTATATAGGGGGTTTTCTGTAGAAAAGGAGAATATAGAGGGGAGTTTGGTTTGATTTAGTGCAAACTTTCCTATGTTCTCATTTGGAAACTGGCACACAATAGAAGTCGTGGCCTGTAAATATCAATTGTTCAGAGGAGGGAGAAGGGCTGCAGTCTTCGTAGGAAACAGCACAAAATGCTAGGCCACCATTGCAATGTCAGCTTAGTTTAAAATGAAAAGTTAAATGTACAAAAAAAAAGACAGGAATAAAATAACACAGAAGGTTTGATAAGACAGACTTAGCAATCTTTATTTAAAAGATGGTATTTTAAAAGGATAAAACTTTATCATGTCTCTGCCTCATTTTTGTCTCTGCCACAGGATTAAATAGTACTTGTGGGATTATTCATGTTTGATTTTACTCATAATTCATCGAGCAATAATGCTATGTCCCAAGTTTGCAATGCTTGCTGATCTCAGGAAAGATTACTTGCTGTAAGGACTGTCTGTGCAATGTTTTGGTCAATGTGGCTGAATATCTATTTCTGCGCTGAGAGCACACAAACTATTAGCAAGGTACCACCCACAGCTGCTTATAAATGCCTTTTAATAAATCCCATGAACTGGAGGTTGTGATTCTGCTCTCAGTTTGCTGAACAGGACAACTACCATCACTTAAGTGGAAATTCATGTGGGATTTCAATTGTTGTGGACTTCCAGCTCTTAGTTTCTTTTTTCCAGCAGAGTTCGTAGGTCTCTGCCCCTTGCTGGGATGATCTTCAGAGCCCTGGAGGCTGTTTCAACTTAAGAAGGACTGCGCAAAACAGTACTGTGCATCATCTGAGGCAATGTGTGTGAGCGATACATCTGCTCAAAACAGAACAGCTTCCAAACTGTCAGGTTTGACCCTTTTAAATATCTGATTACCCACACACCTCAACAAATACCTCTGAGAAGCATTAGCTGAGATACATTTACAAAAACAACAGTTACGCAGTTTTTCCAATTATAGTAATTCGAAGTACCACATGAGAGAGCACAGTATGATTTTGAGACAGTGAAGATCTAATCCATTTACATTTTCTTTATGTATTATTCCCTAAGTTTTCCAAGTATAGTTGAATCAGTCCTTTCAGATTTCAGCGTAAGAGTGCTAGTGTCAACATGATAGCCTATTAGCCAAAATTCTTCTCTCAATTTTCATTAAAAAAAACCAGTGGTTAGGGAACTTCTCTTTCATCCCTTCACTGGTTATAAACTGAGTATAAATTCAACCTTTTGACTCCAATTAGAGGTTTGAGATTTCTTGGGAACAGATGACATATTTATAATTCAATATCTTTGCCTCATCCATCTGTTCTCTGTTGGCAGGTTGTAAATTATTAGGACACATACTGCCTTGCCTGTATCTTTGTATGCACAGAAGAGAACAGAGTGGGAACGGTTTCCTGCTTTAATTGGTATTTGTGTTCGTCCATTGTATGAAGGGTATACAATAATAATCCGTGGATGGCTTCTTGATCTTCTGTAAACACATTTTTTTTTCTGTCCAGAGAGTCACCTCATCAGTGGAGAGTCATACTAAAAAGAAATAAGCACTTCTGCAGACTGGAACAATGTCAGACATAAAGTATCAGACTTTCTGAAAGCTGACAGGTTCCAAAACCAGCTGGTTGTAAAAGCGAGGGGAAGTACAGAACCTGATTGGTCCTGGAATGCTTTTAGTGACAGTGACACACTCAGTAAGTGATTTAGTAAGAAAATAAATTGTTAAACTTGTCCAGATAATTCCAATCACAAACTCAATCCCTATAGGAATAGCCATCAAGCCAAAAAATGTATCTTTTTCATCAAACCAAAGTTTGTTTCAGTGTAATGTATGTCACTTTTAACTGCTGTAGTTTATGTGAACCCACTGCTGGAATCAATTTTCCTTGAGAATTCTTCATTTATCATATTTCTTTCACAAACTATAGTTACGTGGCTTGCTTTGGTGTTGTGGAGAGTCTGAAGTTTAAAAGCTAACATAAGGGAGTAGCAAAGGTGTAGAATGATTGTACTGTAAATGCTGCTCTGACTGCAAGGGCTGAGAAAGCCAAAATAGCAACATAGATTTTATGGAAGTCAAACAAAAAATTAAAGAATGCACTAAACACCCTAGGAAAGATTATTAAGGAGTCAAGGGATGATATTGTTGACAAGACATCAAGCCAAACAATATTTGTCCAAAGCTGATAAGGAAAGAGAGGTTAGAAATTTGAGAAGCTTAAGCAGATATTTTTTCAATTTTGCTTAGTACAAGCAAGATCTCCAAGGACAGGGCCACAGTTAGCATAACCCTATTATTAAAAAAGTGGTCTAGGGATTTACTTAGAAACTATATTTCAATGCATTTAGCCTCATATGGGACAAAAGTGTTTCATGAGATCAAATAAAGATACCGTTGGAAAAATCAACAGCCTGAGAACAGCCACATGTTCTCAGGAAGTGCAGATCATGCTTGAGCTGGTTGGAATTCCTGGAGGATATTATTACTGCAGAGGTGTGGGGTGATTTGCTAGAGTAGCAAACAAAAAACACAGAATTTGCACTGTGGTTATTCAGATATTTTGATCATACAAACATCCTAGGACTTTAAACTGACGTGGATGAACGTTCTTTGCTTCAAGGATGAGCAAAACATGTTAATGAAATTAAAGGTGTTTCTTAAACTCTTTTGGCTTAATATTTTAAAGCCTTATCAGACTTAAACTTTACATTTAGGATTCTTGGGATATTATAGGATTGGATACAATGAAAAAAAAAAGTTAATACTCCTATTTCTGCCTTATTAAGACCAAGAGATGTGCAAGAGAAACATGAGGCAAAAAGTACTTTAAAACATTTGAGAATTTCTCTAAAGTATATTTTGCCACCTGGAAGAGCCAGCAGAGCAGCAGATGGATGATGTAGTTCACTACAGTAATTGGAACTTTAATTTGATTTGCTTAGTTTGTGAACACGAGCAATGTTTAGTACGAGCTTAGCAATGCTTTACAATGCTCTTGTGTAAATATGTTTAAGACTAGAATAACTTCGAGATTTTTGGTTTTGTTTTTCTATTAGTGCACCAAATCAGAGCTGGCCCACTGAGATAAACTGATTTCTTTTTGCTTCCCATTGGTGAAATGTATTCAGGTAACTTTTCTTGGAAAAATGGGGGATTAGGTGAACAAATAGAGAATATTGAAGTTCTGAATCAAATAACTTCTTCAGGAATCGTAAACTTTGCAACTTGGATGACTGTTGAGATTTCATTATCCTTACAGAATTCCCAGATTGAATGGATTAGACATAAGAGTTAGCAAAATGAACAGCTGTCAAATGAAAGCTTTCCAATAGACCTTAAGCAGAGAGCTTTAACCATCAAATCAGATTAAGAATAAATTATTTTATGAGTGACATGGGATTACAATAAGTCAAAATAATATGTGGATTCTCAAAATAAATATAACCCAAGTTATTCAATAAAATTTAAGAACTCTTTATGTACTGAAAACACTAGAGTGTTACTCTAAGAGCAACGAATACATATAATGGGAAAAATTTAACCTGTGCATCCTAAATTATTTTGGTTTGAAGTGAAAAACAAACCACAAAAAAGGCAATCTAGAAGTAGTGGTTGCCTCTTCAACATTTATTTTAAACTCTCACAATGTAGCCTTTGCTCATGACTGAAAATTAAGATTGCTATTCTCAGTTAAAGAAAATGGGACAACAGAACATGAAATCTCCCCTGCCTTTACATAAAAAAAAATGTTGTGTTACAACATGCAAGAGAAGTGAAGACTTAAGGAGAAGATGTTTTCTTCTTCTCTAACTGTTATCAAAAGAACTTCATCAAAATTAATCCTCACAGATTTCTTAGTATTCTTTGTAGGAAGTGTCTCCCACACATCTCTTTGTCAAATAGCTTGTAGTCTTCCTACGGAAAACAAGTGACTGTGAGGAGCGAGGAGCATTTCTGCTCTCTTCTTGATGGTGCAGACTGGGTTTGGTTCATGCCAGTAGTGGTGAACGGGAGCAGCACTATCCCCACGGCTTTGTCGAAAGTTTCAGATGAATGCTGCAGCTGCTGCGGCAATTTTCCTACTTGGCATGGGTCTTAATCACAGTCACTGTGAAATCTCACTGAGGGTCACTGTCCCTGAAGAAGTTGCACAATCTAGGGGTATACTCCTATGTTCAATAGCTATTTTGCAAAGTTGTTAGAGTTGAAATTGTGACTGCTAATGATTTTTATTTTTGATTGAGTCACTGAAATGTTCCCCAGATTTTTGATTTAGCACTAGTCTTATTTTTTTGGCCTTGGATATATTGAAACAGTTAAGCTTGTTAGAAGTAGATGTTAGTCCAGACGCAATTGAAACCAGATTTCTGAGGCAAGGAGTCTAAAGCAACAAATTATTGACACATTTCATTACTTCCACTGCAGTCTAAAATATTGGACAAATAAGTAATATAAATTCACAGCTTAGATAGCTTTTGGAACAAAGGGAGGCCATGAATTCTTTATGGTCAAACATGATATCTAATCACTCAAGTAACACTGCTTTGCTTAAAACTGCAGATGTCATTTTTGGATTAGGCGAAATTTGGATGATTTATTTTGTTCTATGAAGTATCCTTTGTTACAATCTCACATCTATTGTTGTGGGGTGGAAATCTACAGAAAACTTGGCCTCAGTCATTCTGCTCTAATGGCTTAATTGTTATTTAGAACAGAAAATGGTAATGTCAACAGATCAAAGTCTTCTCAAAACTAAAACAAATTCCTTGGATACTCCAGAGATTTGTATCCACATTGGATCATATTATCTACAATTCTTGCAATAATCATTTTATGTCTGCCTATAAACACAGAGCAGATGCAGGTTCCCCTTTCTCTTAATGCCTTTACGTATTCAGCATCGGGAGACACTGACTTAGTGTGCAGCCCATTTACACAACTTTCTGTGTCCAGCAGATTTCATACTGCTTTATTAACCAATTTGAGAATTGGCCTTATATTTGATAAAAAATGGTGAGAAATTCAATGCATTGTCTAGACAACACAGAACACCAGAATTTTGTTTTGTGGAATGGATCTCTCTTTATTATTATTATTTTTTTTCATTGAACAAAGAGGCAGACCTTCAGGAGGCTATGGTGAAACTTGTACTTTCCCTAATTACGAAAAACTTCATTTCCATGTGGGCTACTTGATTGAAGATGTGTTTGGAATCAGGACAAAGACAACAGCAAAAGGGGGTATACAGCAAGAAAGACTTTGCACCATCTGGAAGTGGAAGAGGATTCCTGCTCCTTCTCATAGTTTTCCATGTCATCTTGAGAGCTTCAAGATGCAGAGTAGAAAGGTAACTGCTCCTTTATGGATTGCATAAATTTTCATTGCTTTCAAGTCATGTATTATTTTTGGAAGGGTTTCAGGAAAATAGAGTTTTTCTTTTGGGTGCTACTGAAAAAGATACACAAGAAAAAATACTCCATTTTAACATGAAATTCTGTACAAGACACTTGAATATAGTAAGGAATATTTCTTCTGCTCAGCTTATCAATTCTACCTTTGGGCAATTATCATTCTAGTAGAGTTGGATCTGTGGTTTTGTGTGTATTACAGAGGCACTAACATAGGAATACACTTGCAGACACTTAGTCATGCCCTCATGTTACTTAAAATATAGATGGAAGGGACAGAAAATGCAAATTTTCCCACCATATTTTTCAGAAAAGTAATATTTATTGCTTCTTATTTATATTTAATTGTTGATTTCCTTAGTGGAATTTAGGGGTGGAAAGGGAGGAGTCAGAATCAATTAAAAAAACCCAGAATTCTTCCACCATAGTACCAGAATATGTGGATCTTTTATTGGAAACCCAAACACTTCATTTTGAGGTTTTCAATGAAACCACAAATATTTCTAAAAAGAAATTCCCCTGCCCTGAATATTTCTATTTAATAGCAAATCTTCTGTGACAATCCTTATTTTGTAGAAATAGATTATTATGGTTTTGATGTTTGGTTGTAGTGGAAAGAAATTTCAGTTCCAGTTTTTTAAAGCATCTTGGTTAGTCACATAGTTCACCATTTTTAGACTTGGAAACCTTACAAACCAAATCCAGCATGAGTGTCAGGTACATTTGTCCTTTATAGAGTAATATACTTTATGATTTCATAGAAATTTTATATTCATTTGGCCTGTGAAATATTAAAATATAAGTTGCCTCAAAAGAAATACTTTAGAGAAAGATAATCGGTGTAGGCTATCAACATTCCAGGTGCTAACATCAACAAAACTAAACAATAATTTAGCTAACATAACAAGGAATAAAGGGTAGGAGGGAACAGTCTTCAAAATTCGTTACAAAGCTACATTTCAATATAAAAAATACCTATGGATTCTGCAACCATACTCTTCCTTTAACAGAAATTATTTTCAATACAGACAAATTATTAGAGAAGGAAAAATTAAGGCGGAAGTTTCAATCGTGGCTTATGAGACCATTTCTATCTTATTTCCTACTTTATGTATATAAATATTGAGTTTAGCCAAACCGACAAACAACCACTAAGTTTTATTCAATTTTTTCTCTAAGTAATAAGCTACCCAGAAAAAAAAATAGTTGAATAAGAAAATACAACCTGACAAAACAAAAGAGAATTCTGCTGATATGTGTTCTGACACTCAGGAATTAAAGTAAGCTAATTGTTATAGTTTCATTTTATCCTAGCTTAAAGGAAATAATTTTTGAAGTCACGACAAAAAATGAGGTTGTTCAGCTAAGGGATGAAGGAGTTAAGAAATAATTGAAGTTAGAATTACTTTGCACGATCTCCTGACAGATAGTTTGTATATATTGTCACATATATTTTCTGTACACAGAGACATGCATGGGAAATAATTTTGCAAGTAGGAGACCACTGCCCGAATATGGTATTACTTATTGTAGGCCACCCACAACAACGTCGCATTGAAGTAACTCTTCACCACCAGCAATGATTCAGTTAACCTTTGATTAAAGTCAGGAATTTAAACTATGGAAAGGTCTGAAACCTGACACAGTCGTTTGACACTTTGGTGTCTGTCATTAAAGATAATACTGCGTTAGGTACTGATTTCTGAAAATAGAATTAAACTACCTTGGTTTTCAATCTTAAGCCTGCCATATTACAAATGTAACCCTGCTGTGTTAGGAGACTTCCTGAATTACTGCTTCTCCTTTCAAGTCCTTGTGTTTGTGAAGGAGCTTTTGGGGGAGCACAGGGGCCCTCAAATACAAACTAGGCAATTCCGTCACCAGAAAATGAAGTGACTGTCTGGATTGTAGTGATCAGTCGACCACAAAAAAACCTCTGAACTCTAAAGTCTGATCGCACCACGTCCTTCCTTTGTTTTTAACATTTTGTATGGAGTGAGACATTGAATCAGAAAGACTGAAAACATGTTGTTTGTTCATTTTGGTTTTTTTTTCCCTTTATGAGCATCACCAATGCTATGCCACCATTTTAATGTTGTCTCTATGAAGATTGCTCCATCTTTTGCCACAGTTTCTAATAGGTAGGACCTCCATGTGATGGAGGCCCCGGGATGATCCACGCTCTCAGATGTGCTTTTACTCTGTTTTAACTACTACATTTTTTCCCCCTCTTTCTCAACTCTATTTATCCAAGTTACTAAGAAAATCTCAGTGGAAGACTCCTGATATTTCCTCAACCTGCTGTTCTTGTACTCTGTGTTTTGGATCAAACACTGGCAAACAGTGACATGGTTTCATTTTGCAGTGGCTATGTCTCACCTGAATATACAAAATAAAATAAGGAAGCCAGAGGAGCAAAATTTAGTAGCAGGATTTCCACTGGAAATTAATGTGTGGAGATCTAAAGTTCACAGCCTATGAAATATGAGAAAGTCTTTGGATTTATACTGTTTTTGAGAAATTGCTCATTGGTTTTTTGGGCAGGTTGTGCACTGCAGCTGAACTGGAATAAGGAGGGTCCTGACTAAGAATAGCCCAGGAACTGACTCCCCTGCAGAGACAGCTCTTAGACCCCTCATCACCAGCAACATTACTGGGGAGGATGACATCACCCCACAAGGGGATTGGTCTTGGGAGGATGGCAATAGTCACATACAAGTAAAGTAAACCCTGACCAGCAGCAGAAGACTGTGAAGATAAACGTGAATGCTGGTCAGACTCCACAGGGACAGTGTCCTCCCGAACTCTCTCCAAGCCATCCCATTTCCCCTAGATGTTGGAATCACCTACCAGTCTTTCCAAGCCGCTGGCAAACCATTACATGACTTTCAGAGAGAAAACATGTTTTTTCTTTTTCACTTGCAGAAACCCATCAGTCTTCCTTGTCACTCTGTAACCTCTTGGCAGCGCACATAGGATGTTCCTATCCCCCAGTTGCTCATAGCAAATTGAAGGGAAAATAAAAGGAAATAAGAGGCTTTATGCTGTTCTCTTTCCACTCCATGATATATGGGCACGTAGTCCATGAGTGACATCTTGGTCACTGGCAAGTCTTCAAATGGCACCTACTTCACTTTGCCCAACGGGCTGTAGTGCAGTTGCAGTTTCCTAAAATTAAAGCCAGTCTTGCATGTCTCTCTCTAGCTAAATTTCTGGTTCCTCTTCACAGGTGTTATACGAAAGATCTGTCAAAAAATTTCAAAATTATTAGTTGTAACACGGCTGTTGAAAGCTTCAGTGCTACGAAGCTGTTTTAGGATCATGTCCATATTAACGTTTGTAAAGCATTTCCATATGCACCTTCTAGGAGGAAAAAAATGAAAAGAAGGTGACCTAAGGAAGCTTCAGTTTAAAGCTGATCAGTGTTATCAAGGAAAGACAGCAAGGGTTGAGAAGACTCCTTCAGGGATGTGGCCTTTACAGAAGGAGGACGGTGAAATCTCCCCCTTGTCAGTGAAGCTCATTTCACAGTACCAAAGAGGGCATTGCATTTTGGCAGGGTCCTGCTGGCTGACTATTAGTGTTGTTTATTGTGCTGTCGTTGTTTCTGATAATGATGTACAGAGCACTAACTGGAGAAAAATATTTTGGGATGCATGGAGTAACTCGATATTTCCTGGTGGAGTACCAAGTTTATCCCTTCCACAATGCGAACCTCGTAATTCACTAGCTGAGCACTAAAGATTTGTCTTACAAATTAGATCTGTTTGATAATTCCTTTCTGTGTTTTGACATACTTAGTACATTGCTGTTCATGCTCCTTCCTGGATAACAGTTTTTATTGTGATTTGCAGATGCCAACAAAGAATCAGAAAGGTGTCTGCATAAACAGAGTATCTCCATGTTCCCATTGATGATGCAGGAACCTGGTGGAATCCAAAATCCTTGTTTTCCCTGCCTTGCTATTTTGAGTAAAAGCCTTATAGTTATTTCTGACAAAGAGAATACAGAAAGAAATAATGCCAGCTAGCCTTTCCTGACTTAGTTTCTGTGGAGAAAGGAAAACATTTTGTTTTATTTTATTTTGCTTTGTTTTAATTTACATAATACTCCAGATTAAAGGCCACAAATTCAGGATCCACTTTGATAGTCATTGAACTTGCCCCAGAGTTCTAGGAGCTAAAGACATCAAGACACACAGTGTTAAAATCTGCAGAAAGGGTATGGCCAGGTGGATAATTCAGTCCCTACTGGAGCAGCTTGACTGTCCATGCAAACACAAATGTTAATACTTAAAAAGGCTTAACATTGACTTTATCTAGCTTCCCTTGCCCTTAGTAAGAATAGGATTGCTGAGCATTAGGACATCCATTTTCTCTCATTCACTACATGTGACATGCTCTGAAATTGCTGGTTCCTAAAAGTGCTCTTAAAAGGGTGGTGGACAGTTGAAAAATATCCCATTTAAGAAATCTGTGGCTTTAGGTGCAAAGCTGGGCTTTGCCACAACAGAGTGTCACTGAGGTTTTTGATAAGGCAACAAACTGACACGTTAAATCACTTGGAAATGTGGTTCTACTGACATGTAGAACCAAGTGGAAATGTCGAACTAGACACAAGTGTGTAAAATAATGAAGCTGATTTAAGACCCTTTAGCTATATATTAGTGAACTTAGGAAGGATTTTTTTTTAGTTAATATGGGATATGGTGCCTGAGGTCATTTATGGCGAGAGCTTCATCTAATCTGAAGAAGACAAAGAGCGGGAGGAGGACATTAGTCCCATTTTCACCACAGGGCTCCAAGCTCCCCAGTCGCATGCAGAGCAGATAACTGAATCGAAGTATCAGATCACAGCTGCCATGAGAAATAGCCTTTCAGCCCTTAAAACCCTAGTCAAAACATTACTTTTTCTGATGGTACATACTCCATAACCCTACGTTTCTTTACAGCTGAGGTGCTCAGACTGAAAGCTTCACTGCGTGTGTAACCCAGCACCAGCACCAGCCCCTCCCTGCTGTACCATGGGCATCATGGAAACCTGGATGTGGAGCCAGACCACCTCCTGGACAGCCATGAGCAAATTGATGTTTGTCCCTTGTGTTTCTGGCTGTGGGTAACCAAATTGCTTCTGGTTTTGTTTCATCTACACTCATTTTTTTTTGTTCAGAGCTGCTAAGTTCATGGCTTTTGAAACGCAACTCGGACAAAAGGGCACGAAAAACTGGATTTCTCCAGCTTTCTAAATATTGATCCACTTCTGGTTTCTGTAAGAAAATGACATGGAGTCCTGCTAGTATCTAAGGTTATCTGTGGCCTGTGTGACCTCTGAATCGTAACCTCTGTGCAACTCTGCTTCGAACACTGGGAAGTGAAAGGTCAGGGAAATGAGATAGTTTATGTATGGCAACAGGATTAGCAGTTTGGGCTGCTCTGAAGATATTAATTTGAACCATCTTTTGACCAATATCACTCAGGTGTACTTAAGAAAAAAAAATAAATTCTTGAACTCTTGAAAAGACACGGCATTTTCTATACCGCTAAACATGATTCCAGAGTAAATAAAGGCACCAAAAAGAGCTGATTAGTTGGGGAGTTAAAAATATAGAATTATAAAGATGTATTTTCATTTCCTGATGAATTATTCCTCATGAGTCAAAAGCCCTATTGCAATGTGATTCTTGGACCATGCAATAAAACCAATGTGTGAGAGTAATTAAAGACTTTCAAGATAATGCATTATGCATAAGTTGGCTAAATTTAACTTGGAAGAACAAACCGAATTCTTGCATTTACAACTGCTAATTGTTTGTCTTGAAGACTATCTTCTTAATGTGTTTTTTTAAAATATGCTTTAGTTCCCATCTTGAAGTATAGCTTTATTTTCTTTGCTTCTTTCTTAGGCTTCCGGATGTCTGTATGTGCCATATACATATCTCTGGTCTAGTCAAATTGTAGTAAACAGAACACGACTTTTAGAATGGTTTTGTGTGATTCCCTTTCTCCATCACCTGTGGTTCTGGGAGTAAACTTTTGCTCTGTAAATATCACTATTTTCTTTATGAAAAGTCTACACTGCTATAAAACCAATGCCTTTTTAATCCATTTGAGA
This sequence comes from Tetrax tetrax, assembly GCA_009806455.1. Lineage (NCBI taxonomy): Eukaryota > Metazoa > Chordata > Aves > Otidiformes > Otididae > Tetrax > Tetrax tetrax. The sequence continues at coordinate 189,324 of WHYT01014718.1, forward strand.
TACAGTGAAATCAGTAGGAGTTCAGTACTTTTAAAACTAAAAGCACATATCTAAATATAGACTTAATTTTGACCATCCATATCCTTTTTATTAGTTACTTTCGTTTCCTTTTTTAAGATCTTTCATTGCATGTTTAGTTGATTCTGGTGACAAACTGATCTTTGCAAAAGCTTCTTTTTGAACCATAGATGGCAGCAGACAGCAGAAACTTCAGCGATGAGGGCTCCTCTGCATCTCCCAGTGGACTGAGATGGCAGGATAGCTGTGTTGTAGGATGGGTTCTCTGTCGTTTTCTGCCCACATCCAGGGGCTGTTAGAACTACATGTTTTATGTATCTCTATTATATTTAACTGTACTGAAAGTAGAAGCATTTTTGCTTTTTTCCCTCTGAGTACTTACATGTGAAAAACGTTAAAGTGAAGAGGTTAAAGACACCTTATAAATCTCCTTCTATTTCCTGTGTTATCCATTGGCTGGCAGCAGTGTCTTTTAATCTATTTTAGATTATATCAAACTGAGGCATTTGCTTTGATCAGGTCTTTGAGCTGTGGGGCAGCTCACTGTGGCCAGAAAGGAGGTTCAGGAGATGCTGGTGCTGTGCGAATTTGCACAAGTCATACAATGCGAAAGAAGCAGTGACAGAGCTGCTAGCTCCTACCTAAACTTCTGTTAATAAACCCATAGTCACAGTCACAGAAGTAGATTTTCCATCTCTTCATTTTACATTGTTGGGTATTCGAAATTGCTCTGGCTTATAAATTTATTTTTCAAATACAAAATCCAATGAATTTATTATTGTCTTCTCCCAAAGCCTTGAAAACTCTAAACACACCCCAAAGCTTTTGTAATGCACTAAAGGCGAGTGAGTGTATCAGTCCTCTATGAGTGACACTGGACACATCTCGACCTATGTGTTTAGGGAAGTGCCTGTCTCCTCTTGTGCTAAAACTAATACGAATTTCTACTCTCATAAGCAGAACACATTAGTAGAATAGTCTTTGGCTAATGAGGCTGTACTTCTTAAAAAATAGTGTCACTTAATTGTATCATCTTTGGCTTGTGACCAGGCAGTCTAAAGCCAGCACCCTCACTCTACAGGGGCTGCTTCACTGTGTGCACAGCCTGGAGATGTGCAGAGACATCACCTTGTGAGAAACTGCCGTCATGGTGGCTCCTGGGCTGTGCTCCTCTCCACTCCTGGTACGGGGAGCTATTCCAGGAGAAATGGGTAGGAGGGAAGCAGGGTGATCAGCCGATCTCTCCGTCATTGCCCGGAGTATCTGGACCAGGGTACAGACAGCTCTGATACAGCTTTCAGCCAGAAAGATTTGGGCAGCTGCTGACCAGCACAGAGGGATGGGCCAGGATTTTTGGGACCCAAGTCTTGCACTGAGGTTGCTCCAAGGACTTCTAGATTCCCTGGAAGGACTGAATGAAACCCCTTAAAAATGACAGTGTTGATATCAACACTGTTGATACAGTGTTGTACCTTGGCAGTACAAGACTCGTTTGACATGATGGTAGAAGATTAGAGACAAGAACCACTGCATGAGTCTAGGAGGAGAATTTTGCCTGAGGGTTCTGCAGGACAAACAGCACTAAGTGAAGCTATCAAGGAGAGATTAAATAATCAGCTCTAGTGGATGAAGGATGAACTCCAAAGCAGAAACTTTTAAATCAAAAAAAAAAAGTAAAAAAAAGAAAGATCTTTTCAAAGAGGAAGAATAAAACATATATCCAGAAGTTCTGCTCCATTAGTCAGAAGAAAACAAACCAGTGATTCGACAATGTGGCTGAATAAGATCAGGTCTGAGATTTGTGTTTCCTTTAGAGCAGACAATGATTCTAAATATAAGCATGAGAGGGCTGCAGAAGGATAGAGATCCACATCTTTAGTGGAAGAATAAATATTATCCAAAGCTGATTTATCTACTAGTGGATTCTTGTCTCATGCTAAAAGCATGAAGTGTTTCTCAGACAGTATGTTACCACAAATTCCTCTAAGAAGGGACTGCTTTTTAAGCATTGCTTTAGAATTTACCAGATGTCAATGATTCTCCATTGCATTGTAACTATTAAACAAAACCAAAAAGTAAAATGGCAACACTGTTCCTTTTAGGTTTTGGAACATTAATTGGATACTAATTCTCCTCTAATATTAACAGGTTCCTCTGCCTAATTCTGCTTCATTTTCCTCCTTTTCTTGTGCTTTCATCTTTGTCATTTCTCCATACTCCTTTTGTCAGACTGACTTCTTTCTTTTGCAGGCCTTGCCCTCAGCTTCTTAATCTTATTCTTTTGTATTCTTAGCAGTATTATCCCGTAACAGCCATTTTTTCACTCTTCTCCAACTCTTTCTTACCTGTCTCAGTGTATTAGGATTCTCCAATTCTACTTTTCCTTATTTCAGAGTATTTTCCCCTCCTTTTCCTACTGGGCTAAAGCAAATGTGTATGAGTTACTTTTCTGGGGTCCTATTAAGGCTCCTGGAATGCTGACGTGGCAAAGCACATCATTTTTCTGTTTAAGTAGAAAGAAGATCCTCTATGTGCATATGTGCCTATTTTTCCCTCCATGGCCTTGCAGAGGAAATGATTCAAGAAAGATTCATTCACCATGGTTTGGGAGGGACTGGCTTTGTCCTCCCCATAGGTGCCATTATGATTGTGAACATGAGCATCTGTAGGTCTTTGGTCTTCTGTTAAACGTGGTGCTTGCCTTCCTGACACTACTTCCAGGCAGCAGAAGGCAAGTACTGCCAGCAGTTTAAAAGGAAGCACCGGCGCACTATTAAAGTGAGAGAAAGGTGAGAGAAACACAATGAGAGAAAGACAATTTGTGGTAATGCTTTGAGGCTCAAGATTCTTCTACTGAAACACAGGACTGGTGTCTAGGTCTTCATATACTTTAGAATCATAGAAGAGTTTGAGTGGAAGTTCATCTAATCCAAACCCACCGCAAGGAGCAGGGAGGTTTTAATATATCCATGGTTTTGGGGGGGGGGTGTCATATTTACAGTATATATCCATTCTTTATTTGAACTCAGTGGTTCAGGAAACTGTACAGGCCCTTTATATGAAGAATAAAGTCTGCTCCCAATAGAAATTTTAGTTACCAGAAGAATAAAGGCTCTAATTTCACAGGCTTTTGAAGAGATGTAGATTTTATTTCATTATCAGTCCTTAAAGTTCCTTCATGGAATGGAATATAGCATTTTCTAAAAGAACTTTCCCATCTTTAAGGGACTTACTAGAGAGCTGTCTTGACATAACCCTGAGCAGCATGTCTTCTCAAGGATCCATATTAAATTGCTTCCTGTGCAAAGATCAAAAGAGCACACAGACAAACACCCCTCACAGAGTATGCAAAAGCAAATAAAACCTGTAGGTTCCTGCTCATATGAGCAAGAGCCAGGGACATGGGTTTCTGACACTCCTGGAGGAAAAGGGAGTTCCTACACTGTAACAGATGTGGCACAGGAAACACGGAACTGCTACGTCCCACAAGTAATCCCTTCCCTTCAGCTCTTCCCTATCTGTCTGTCTTTTCTGTCCCTTCATTACAGTCTCATATCCCTATCTTCTTTCTTTCCTGCTTGTGCTCCCCTACCTTCCACGTGCTATTCCTTAATCCTCCCTTCCTTCTGGGAGGATTTACACTTTTCATTTATTTCATTTTTGGTGAATTTTGGATTCTTTTTTTTTTCGGCCTGAGATTACAATGCCTTTAGATAAAATTTTAAAAAGGTAATTTTAATTGCCTGTGTCAAGCTTTCTTCAGACATATGGATTTATGTGTGTGTGTGTGCACACCACAGGTCAGAGTCGAGCAACACCAGCAGCATCAGCTGTATTCAGGGGTGGCTGCCTCTCTCCTCAAGCTGTCCAGCTCATGTAAAAGCTGGTAGGTAGGAACACCTTTTGGCACAGCTGCAGCACAGTCTGGATGTAAATTAAGCTTGATCCTACCTAGAGAGTTAAGCTCTTGCTGTGATTGCTGTTTCAGTTTTGTTCTTCCCGAAGGAGAAGTGAGTGCTATGCCAATCCCAAATAAGGTTATTTGAGGCATGGCCAGAGCTGTGGCCTGAGCTGCAGGTATGCAGAGAAGAAAGCTGTTCTTATAGCTGGAAGGGTTTTTTAAGGAACTGTGTGTTTGGAACCTGTTGTACAGACAATTATAAATGTAGATGACTTGCCTACTTAATAAGCTGTTGTAGTTTAGCCCCGATCACAACCAGGATACACAGTCACTCACTCCCCCCACCCTCCAAGAGAATAGGGAGAGATAATAAAAGGAAAAAAAAGGCTCGAGGTTTGAGATAAGGACAGGGAGAGATCCTTAAAGTTACTGTTACAGGCAAAACAGACTTGACTTGGGGAAAACTATTCATGTATTACTAAAACAAAAGCAGAATGATGAGACAGAGAACAAGATAACCCCCTCCCACCCCTCTCTCTTCCCAGGCTTAACATTATCTCTACCACCACCACCCCACCACCCCCCCCCGCCCCGGAGAGGCACAGGGGGGAAGAGGAAGTGGGGATTATGGTCAATTCATCACATGTCACTTTACGCCACTGCTTCCTTGTCGGGGGAAGAACTCACGTTCTTCCCCTGCTCCATCATGGGGTCCCTCCCATGGGCTACAGTCTGTCCTCAAACTGCTCCGGTGTGGGTTTTCTTCTACAGGGTACAGTCACAGAATCACAGAATTATCATGATTGGAAAAGACCTAAAACATCATCCAGTCCAACCATCACCAATACTTCTCAGCTAAATCATATCCCTCAACACAACATCCAAACATTTCTTGAACACCCCCATGGTCGGTGACTCCACCACCTCCCTGGGCAGGCCATTCCAGTGCCTGACTACCCTTTCCGAGAAGTAATATTTCCTAACGTCCAGCCTGAATCTCCCCTGGCGCAGCTTGAAACCATTGCCTCTAGTTCTATCACTGTCTACAC
>WHYT01014718.1:194959-211151 GCA_009806455.1 Tetrax tetrax
ACACTCCCAGCCAATTTGGTGTCATCTGCGAACTTACTGAGGGTGCACTCAATGCCCTCATCCAGATCATCAATAAAGATATTGAAGAGGACAGGCCCCAGCACCGACCCCTGGGAAACACCACTTGTGACCGGTAGCCAGCTGGATTTAACTCCATTCACCACCACTCTCTGAGCCCGGCCCTCCAGCCAGCTCCTTACCCAGCCAAGAGTGTACCCATCTAAGCCATGGGCTGCCAGCTTCTGCAGGAGAATACCATGGGAGACAGTGTCAAAGGCTTTGCTGAAGTCTAGGTAGACCACATCAACAGCCTTTCCCTCATCCAGCAGATGGGTCACTTGATCATAAAAGGAGATCAGGTTGGTCAAACAGGACCTGCCCTTCATGAACCCATGCTGGCTAGGCCTGATCCCCCGGCCATCCCGCACATGCCGCATGATCTCCCTCAAGACTATCTGTTCCATAACCTTCCCGGTAACCGAGGTCAGGCTAACAGGCCTGTAGTTCCCCGGATCCTCCTTACAACCTTTCTTGTAAATGGGAGTCACGTTGGCAAGCCTCCAGTCTTCCGGGACCTCACCAGTCAACAAGGAGCACTGATAGATGATGGAAAGCGGCTCAGCCATCACCTCCGCCAGTTCCCTCAGCACTCTCGGGTGGATCTCATCCGGCCCCATGGACTTGTGGCAGTCCAGTTGGAGTAGTAAGTCTCTGACCGTTTCTTCCAGAATCACAGGGGGGTTAGTGTGCTCCCCAGCTGAGACTACCAGGTCAGAGAGAGGAGTACCCTGAGGATAACTGGTCTGACCTTTAAAGACAGACGTAAAGAAGGCATTCAGAACCTCCGCCTTTTCCTTATCCTCAGTGGTCACATTCCCAGCCTCATCCAGCAAAGAGTGGATATTCTCCTTTGTCCTCCTCTTACTGTTAATGTATTTATAAAAGAGTTTCTTATTCCTTTTCACCCCAGTGGACAGGTTAAATTCAAGCTGGGCTTTTGCCTTTCTGATTTCACCTCTACACATCCTAATGACTTCCTTGTATTCATTCTCAGTTGCCCGTCCCTCCTTCCACAGGCGGTAGATTCTCTTTTTCTCCCTTCCAGAATGGCTGTCCTAGCGGCCCCTCCATGGGCCACAGCCTCCTCCAGGCATCTGCTTGCCCCAACATGGGGCCCTCCACAGGCTGCAGGTGGATCTCTGCTCCTCCGTGGACCTCCATGGGCTGCAGGGGGACAACCTGCTCCACCATGGGCTGCACCACAGGCTGCAGGGGAATCTTGGCCAGGAGCAGCATTACTCCTCCCCCTCCTTCTTCACTGACCTTGATGTCTGCAGCCGTTCCTCTCACAAAAAATTCTTCACAACCAGCTCAGGCAGATGCCTCTCAGCTTCTCTTCACATCTCATCTCCTCTCCACTTCCTGCAGCTGGGCCGGCTTGAGTCAGGCCCAGTCGGCTGCCCAGAGGGAGGCCAGAGGGTGAGGGCCGCAAGGCCCACAAAGCTCGCCCCTCCCCCTCTCTGCCCCCGCTCAGTGTCTTCACAGCTTCTCTCCTTTTTTTTTCTGTATTCCCCTTCTTAAATAATTATCACAGAAGCGTTATCACAGAATATTCTGCTACCAATTGGCTCAATCCTGGCCAAGGGTCCGCCCTAGGACCGGTCGAGTCCACTGGACAAAGGGAAACAACTTCCAGAAGGTTCTTACAGAAGCTGCCACTGTAGCCCACCCTCACCAAATAAAACCAGAACATATGCCAGTTCTGGATATTGGGCACTCAGAAAAGTGTGCATTTAAATTACATCCCTAGACTAGTATCTTTCAAGGCAAGTGATATTTTAATATAAATCAAATCCAGAAAGACTATTTTTACTAATTGTAACTCTTTGATTTATGCATGTGTTCAACTTAAGGAGTAATATGTGCCTTTATGTATGTAGATCCTCACAGCTTTAGTTTTGATTTAAAAAATTAGGCTAGTCTGAATGAACATGATGAACAATTCTAATTAAGCAAAAATTCCTGAGAAAATTAGGATAAATTGACTACAAAGAGATGTTAAAACTGATCCCTGCAGTGTTAAAAGGCATACAAATGGAGCAAGAGGTATTTCTGGCTAAGAGATGAATGGAGATTTGTCACTGCCATGCAACATGATTGAACAGATGATAGAACAACACATCATAAGGCAAGAGAAACAGGCATCACACTTTAATTTGTATCTTTGCCTGTGGAATTCAAGAAACATTTTATTTTAAAGATTAATAGAGAGTTGTGTGATTGAACTTAAGGAATATAGTCCCATGATTTTAATCAAGTGGATGGAGTAAAAAATACTGAAATATGGATTTGAAAGGTTAGAAATATTAATTTCTGGATAAACTCTAGTTACATTCTCTTCCTAGATGTTGTCTAAATTTATTATTTCTTACAAGTAGAGATGACGGCTTGTAAAATGTTGTCAGCCTGTCACGGAAAGGTATACTTAAAACAAAGCGGATCACAGACTCTGCAATTTTAAAAAAGTTTTTATTAAAAATGGTAGGAAACCAAATCCACTTTTTTTTTTTCAAACCCAGATAAATAAACAGTAAATACCATGCTTTTGATTTTAAATGTCTTTTGCCTTTTGCAGTATGATCTGTAAAAAAAAGCATTCCTAACTTGGACACCTGAAAAAAAATATCTTTTGAGACTATGGAGGAAGATGGACCACATGTTTTACACATAAATGAAGATCATTTCAAACAACTGGTGGAAACTGAGACAAAACAGTGCTGTGAAGAAACTGCTGAGTAAAGGAGTAGTTCAGTAACTTATTCAGCAGAAACTGGCAAATTAACCCTTAGGCAAGATTATTTCAAATATATATATAAATATCTACAAATACACAAAACCAAAGATCTTCCCACTTAAAACCAAACAAACATCAAATTATAACAAAAACAGAGGACCCTGTGGGGCCTTGTGATCTTTAAGAAGGGATGTTTAAAAAAATCCAAGCATTTTTTTTCTATTCCATAAAAAAAAATCTGCTAAAGGAAAAAAAAAAAAGAGGAAAAAGAGAAAAAAAAATCAAGCTGTTACTTTATTATCATCATCCTTTGAAAGAGAATCAGATCTTTGTTGTGCCTCCTCTAGGAACAGTTTAATGAATGAAACAAAGCAACAAACAGACAAGCAAAAAACTCACCACGTGAAGATTTTCCATGTAATTTGGTCCCAGTTTGAACAGTGAGAAAGTTACTTTCGATTTCAGTAGGAGCAGGGTAAACTTTCCCATTTTATATATATAAGAAGTAGAATGACTGCAACCTACTTTCCCAAATGGACTTTATAAACCACGAGGGGTTGCAAATGGAGAGTTGTCTCTGTACCCTCATGGGCCACCCAGTGACTTTGTTGCTTGTTATTGTAGGAACTTTATCTTTTCCAATAGTTGAATTGTGCATCTTGCCCCACACTTCTGCAACATTTTAATATAACAAAATTACTTGTTAGCAACTTGTAAGCAGCCTTCTAAAGTTCTTTTAATATTTATATCCTTTTAAGGTTTTGCACCCTTTGAGTAGGATCAGGGCTGCCTGTACAAATTAAATGATCATTACAGAATATATAAACATGCTATTTACAAGTTCACAATTCTTTATTTTCTATAGAGTTCTGATGAGTAATTTTTATAGTTGTAGCCTAAGCACTGTGTAGAACTGGCATGCTTCTGATATTCACAAAAATGTAATAAAAAAGTAAAATAATTAATGATAAATTGCACACATGCAAGGATATTGTAAAATGAATCCATTGCCTCAAGCTATGCATTTATGTAATTTTTATATACCCTAACACTTTGCCTTCCTGTGTACTTTTGATGGAAACTTTCCATGCAAAATTCCATATTTTCTTCAGGATAATATTTCACATTCTTTAAACCTTCCATTAATTTTTCTACATGACATTCAGACTGCCTTTAATGAAAGAAGGGAAAAACCTCAAGACACAGCTACTTTCGTTATCACACTATAAATCCTAGCTCGGGGATTATGCCAATTATCTGTTTTACCTCTAGAGGGCAACTGAAGTATTTATGCTTATTACCCTTATCATTCTTCATATGTTTGACAAAGTTTATTTATAAGAAACATGTCCTTAAAGGATTTAATGAAAAATAATATTTGCACAAATTATTTGACTCCAGGATTAACATAAATCCATCCACCATTCAAATTCAGTTCATTTAACAAAAACAATATTTGGAGTGGTCACCTTGAGTGCTTTAAGATGAGTTTTAATAAAGATGACTTTATAATCATTTTTCATGGGTATAATGCCAGCATTTCACTGCTGAATAACATTCTGCTCATAGATTGTGGTTGATATATTTCAGTTCTTCAAATTCTGATGCTGTTGCTGAATAATCTAGTATATTTTTGCATCTTTTATTAAAAAACAAACAAAAAAAAAGAGACATCCACTGACAAGCACCAGATTTGGGCAGAATAACCAGATCCAGTTTTTCTCTCTCTGGAAAATCATTGCAGCCACCTTCTTCTAAACCAGCCTTCTCCAGTCATCAAAAAGTAGGGTGACTGTTGGGGAATTTTTGCAGGTTATGGAGTGATCATGATGCAACTTTGCATCATCCCTATGTGTTGCTTTCAAGAAACCCTTCACCTTTTATCTTCAGACTGCGATAGTGGTGCTGCTGAGGGCAGTGTCCTCCTGGTTTGTTCTGTGATCCACTGCTGAATACTTCTAAAAGTCCAAGGGCCGAATCATCATGGTGGTGGAGCGCAAGGAGTAGCTGGGGCCTTTGAAGTAATGCCACTTGATGCCATTCAGCTTTCCATGGTTTTGCCCAGCTGTGTAGAACATCCCATTGAGATTGGAGGGGCCGCAGGCATCAAACCACCACCCTGAAACCATTAAGACAAACAATTGAACTGCAAGTGCACTAAGTATTTTTATTTTGCTGTATAGGTTTAGCCAATTAGCAAATTCTGGTATTCCCAAGCTCGTAAATACTCCTGGTGTAATGTTGGGGGTGGGGGGTAAGGGGGGATATTTTTGTATTTTCCTTTTTTGCTCTTTTGTGTCATTCTATAGCCAGGGTGCTGGGGAATGCCCACTTGTATTTACTGAGTTGGAAAAGTATTTAAGTCCTAACTCATTCTGGTTTTATATATAGTAAGTGAGGCAAAAGCAAAAACAACAGACAAATAAATTGCTTTTCATGTTTAGACAGCATTGCAGTTCATCTATCTCATCTCAACCTCAGAAAAAAAACCAACTGTAATTCATAAGTATTTTGCATAATTTCACTTGTTTGGTTACTTTGAGAATAAGCGTGATTGAATTTTATTGCCCAGTTTTTTTTCTCTTGCTTTAACTGTGATTGTTGAATTGCTTAGACAATTTACTTTTGCTCTCAGGTTAGATGTTCTTGGCATACATGGGTTTTGAGTATGGTGGTGCTGCTCTGTTACAGTTATTGCAACATTACTGCAATAGATAATCAGTATTCAGAATGGTGTACAAGGAGACAGGTAGTATCTTTCTTTACACTTGTGATACATGTATAAACAAGACTCAGCAAAGTCCTTCCATTAGAAGGACTAAGTGAAGAAGACAATCATAACACTGAAGGATGTTGTCAGAATACCTGTGTGCAGGGATAAATTATTTAGATGATTACCTGACTGTGCATGCAATTTAGGTGACAGTGTGGCCAACTTCAATGAAGGGATATTCATTGCATGTACAGTTTGGGCCAGAACAGTGACATTCAATCTTTAATCTTGTTATTTTAAATGTGAAAACCTGTATTAAGTCTTGAGCCTCCTAATCTTGATCTTGAAATGTGCAGGAGAGTCCTCACTCAGATCCCTTTGAGATTTGCTCACTTCTCTGCAAAGTCTCTAAGCAAGTTCCCACTTGGCACTTAGAAAACTGACAAATGTCCATTCAATTTTTTTTTTTTTTTAAAGGAGCTCGTAGGCACTTTATTTACATGCCTCCAGGTAGTAGAAAATTACTAGCTGCCTGATTATCATTGACTACAAAAGTATATTAAAAATGTTACTGACTGATATCAAAGTTAGGCTTAGAAAATTGTTAACTGCCTTTTCTGCCACTCTATCATGCCTGCTCTTTCCCAGCAAGAGAGGCTTCCTACTCATTGACCCTTTGACTCTGTGTGCAATTGCATATATTTTATTCTACTGGAAAGACAGGGCAATAACTGTCTTGCCCAGATGCTAGTGATTCTAGTTGACTCCTCCAGCAGCTGCATTGTAAGATAGTTCTGAAAAGTGAACTGACACAGATTTAGAAAAAAAAACCTAGAACTTTGCTGTCTGAGGGAAAACTAGCAATCTAGTTTACAGAATGGCTCTGTGAACAGTTGTGTTGACATAACTGAAGGAGTAGTAAACTGAGAAGTTCGGATAAAAAAAAGAAGTATAACAGCTCAGGAACTTTTCAACCTGAGTTTTCTGCCAAAGAAAATACATGTAGAGCCATACCTCCACCTTTGTGAGAACTCTGTTTATCTTTAACTAATGGAGAAAATGCAGTCAGAGGTGAAAAACAGTGTGAATCTTCAGATCCATTTTTAATTGTTGTTTTAAGATGAAATTAATCAGTCAACTCTCTTGTCTGCATCCGCAAGATCTTTTCTTGTTAAGGTGAATCTTAGATTGTCACAGGAGTTAGAGTTTTAAGGAAAACTCCAAATAATATGAAACTTGGCAACACCCGGATTACAGAATACAAACTGACAAAGATAAACTAGGTGACATGCTGACTCCACTGAAAGTAGTGGGAGTTTTGCTCTGCATCTTGATGGGAATAGAATTTTCTCTCCAACACCTTACAGGGTATTTATGCAATGTAACAGAAAGATGCTTAGTTCAGACTGAGGAAGGCAGAATGAATCCCCAGACGGCAAAGAACTAATATTCCCAATGTCAAAAAAAAAAAAAAAAACCAAAAAAAAAAATCCCCCCAAACCCCAAACTCTATAGCTAGGAGTTCCATTTGTCAGAAAGATTTCTGCTGTTTTTTTTTTTCATAGTAAGACCTTTGGCTTTGTGAATCTTTAGCACAGGTCTTATGCATGTTTCCATGTAATATGCTTGTACTGAATATTTGTCTGTGTATGAAGGCAAATAATCATAGAATCATAGAATCATAGAATGATTAGGGTTAAAAGGGACCTTCAAAGGTCATCTAGTCCAACCCCCCTGCAATGAGCAGGGACATTCCCGACTAGATCAGATTGCTTAGAGCCTCATCCAACCTGGCCTTGAACGTTTCCAGGGATAAGATCATAAAGAACAGGTGGTGGCTTTTGCTTTTGGTGGTTAAACACCATTTTATTTTAAAAAGTTATTTCAGCCTGCAGATCACAGCATCATAATCTTCCCAGGAAACCCTGCAAATCTTTTTCAAGCACCGCCTGTAGTGGCAAACTGATCATCTAGTGAGTGGCTACTGAATTCTGCAGATTTCACTGTGGAATGAACTGCAGAATTTAAAATTTTTACCGTGTTTCCCACTCTGACTTCTGGAAATGGAATTAAATTGTGAGAAGCTCCTTGTAGACAACGTACACTGTCCTAGTGAATCCTCCAATTTCATCATATTTAGTGGTTGGCATTTTATCTACCTAAAATGAATGCATTGTATGAAGACATTTAAAACTATGTCGTACTACTACTAATATGATATTGACCACGATTAGCCTTCACATCCAGTGCTTACTATGTCTTTTGTATTCAGATCCGTGTAATTTATGTTTCTAGTCTTGTAAAGTAATTTCTTAGATTTTGGATAATAGTTAGTGGGCTTTTTTCAGAAGTAACACTTCATAATGAAATCTTGAGGGAAGACTTTTTGCCAGATAAATTCTGGCAAACTTCTATTTTGATACAATTGACCTCCCTTTGATTACAATGTTATACCTAAGGGGATAATAACCAAAGAAAGAGAAAGTCATACAGCTGATGTTTTACTGTAACCGTAGTATAATCTTGTAGAAACTTAAGACAAAGTTAAACAGAGAAAATCTAATCCTCATTTTTCAAAGCTGGAACACAGATGCAGCTGGGTTCTGTTTACAGTGTTGGGATGAAGGCATGGCAAGCTGTGTTAGTCACCATTTCATCTCAAAGGAACAGCAATAGATGCTTAAATGGCCTTTTCAGGGAGGTTTTCATACAACATATATGTTAAAAACTGAATGACTCAAAGAAACACTAAGTTTTATAAAATTTTTGTGAGGACCTGCTCAAATCTCTAATCATAGATGTCTTCTAAATAAATACTTCTTTCAAAATGTGTTTTAATGAGTATCTTTTTTCTCTACTATACTGTTATTGTTATTGAGACTGTATGAATTTTTTTAAAGATATTTCCTAATACTACATTAAAACTTATTAAAACCCTCAACAAGTTTGCCGATGACACCAAGCTATGTGTCAAGCAAGCAATTGACATGCCGGAGTGAAGGGATGCCATCCAGAGGGACCTTGATAGGCTGAAGAGATGGGCCGGTGCAAACCTCATGAAGTTCAACAAGGCCAAGTGCAAGGTCCGGCACATGGATCAGGGCAATCACAGGCACAAATACAGGCTGGGCAGAGAATGGATCAAGAGTAGCCCTGCAGAGAAGGACTTGGGAGTGCTGGTGGATGAGAAGCTCAACATGAGCCTGTGAGAAGTCTCTGGGGAGACCTTATAATGTCCTTCCAGTACCTAAAGGGGGCTTATAAGAAAGACGGGGAGAAACTCTTCAGCAAGGTCTGTTGTGATACGATGATGAGTAATGGTTCTAAAATAGAAGGAAGTAGATTCAGACTTGATATAAGGAAAAATTTTTTTACAAAAAAATTTTGGTGGTGCAATACTGGAACAGGTTGCCCAGAGAGGTGGTAGATGCCCCCTCCCTAGAAACATTCAAGGCCAGGTTGGACAGGGCTCTGAGCAACCTGATCTGGTTGAAGATGTCCCTGCTTCTTGCAAGGGGGTTGGACTAGATGACCTTCGAAGGTCTCTTCCAACCCTAACCATTCTATGATTCTATGTTGGCTTATTCCCTGGAGTTCACAGGATTTTCCTCTCATGAAGAATCTTGTTTATTTTTCACTACAAGGTAATGTCTTTCCCAAATAAATATCAAGTCTTCTCTGAATAGCAGTAAGATTTTAATCTCAGAGATAACTTTTGGCAATAATTTCCATGAGATATTTAAATTGGACATGAGAATCTCGAAAAGTGTGAGCTTTTCGAGAAATAAGAATAGAAGCAATATTTTAAAGTGACTAATGAAGTAGTAAGGAGGAGGCTTTCATGAGAAGATTAAGAGAGTTTTTACTCAGAAACACACATAGTTTCTTTAAGTTGTCGTGATCATGAAGTCACTAATTGCGTATTTGAACTGAGGGTCAGTTCAGTCTTTTGAGGTTGGCTCACCTCTAGTAATTTGTGTAGTACAAGCAGTGCTACTCTCTCTCTCTGCAATACAAGTACTTAGGTCATAAAGTATATTGTCCAAACAAAAAGTAATTTATATAATACATTGATAAGTTGTTCAAAAGTTCAACTATACAAATAAACATGGATTCCCAATGTAGACTGTTACTCTTCTGAAGCACTTGAAGCATGCTCACACTTTGTGTACTCTTATTCTTTGGTCTTTTATTAGTGTTGCTATTATCATTGGTAAAGTTGTTAAATTTCATGTCAGCTCTTTTCATTAAATAAATGTATTTTGAATGCTTCAGCCTACTTCAGCCACCTGGCACACTTGATGGTAGACCCTTTCTTCACTTATGTCTCTGCTCTCCCTCCCATGTACTCTGAATGCCTCCAAATGCTGTAAGATCAATACAATCCATTCAATAAGATCCAAAGTATATTTCAATGGTAAATTCATATGGGTTTATGGGATAAGTGGATCCTATGGAAAGCCCTCTGGGTTTGTCCATAAAATTTAGCGCATTTGGTAACAAAGCCAATAATAATAATTTCTAATGCAAAAATATTAAAATGGTCATATTGTTCAAAAGACATAACAATTTGTTTTATGAAAAATGTCAATGTTTCTGACATTCTGTACTTTAAAGAACTTAGATGGTAACACTTAGGCTCTGACTTGGATTGGAAAATTCTCAGCTAGAAGACTGTGTGCAGTTTTGGATGACACCTCAACTAATATGTGAAACCACTGGACAGAGCCCAGAAGAGTGTAAGAGGGTTGTTTATTCCATAATTCAAAAGACGTATTGCTAACAATCTGAAACTCATAACAGAGCTGCTGAAAAAAAAAAGCAACTTTTCAAAGGAATGTAAAAGAATGGTGTATTCTTTCCAGTGATGGAGGATAAGACAAGATGAAACACACTTAAATTATCATAGAAATAATTAAGTCAACAAGAAAAGTTTTCTTATATTATGTGTAGCCAAACCCAGATTACATTATGAGAATGAAACTCTATCACTAGAAATCTTGAAGATGAACAGAAAGATAGACATGAATAGGTAGACAAGAGTCTGTCTTGGAAAGGAACTAAATGGTCTCTGGAAGTAATTTCTGGGCCGATGTTCTTTTATTTGTTAGAGTATTGCATTCACCAGACTATCACTTAACAATTGGTACTTGACATTCTGAAGATTAAGTCAGAATTTAGCTGTCAGAATATAAGGCAAAAAGGCATTAGCTTTTCACATCAACTAGATAACACAGTCCTTTTTATAAGGACCATTCTATGAGGTAATAATAACATGAAACTTGCAGACTAGTGATCATGTTCTGATCTCCTAAATACACCAATAGAATAATTTTTAAGTTAGTCAATTTTTAGTGTTCTCCTAATACTTTTTTACTATTGTCCTTACTTAACCCTGATAAATATAGCAACATAGTAATAATTCTGTTAAAAGTGCTGAGTAGTCATATGTCTAATTAAATATTTCTAATATTTCTAGCATTAAGTCAAATAATATTCTAATAACTTTTTATCTGCATGGTGGTTATATTTTTCTATAAAATTTTTAGGCAATATAAATCATACTGCATGAATGGTGTTTTCTAAGTAACTTCTTTATGAAAGCAACACTATGCATAAAATCTAAAAATTAATGCTTTCTCATGTAAGTAGATGTATATCCAGGGGTTCAAGTTGGATATTTCTAAGTGTGCTGAGGTTACTACTTTCAAAGTTTTTTTTTCCAAACAAAATATAAGATAAATTGTAGCTTTTTCTGATTGGATAATGTATGGGCAAATTTCAATATTCAGCTTCCCCCCAGGTCACGACAAGAATCTTGTGTACCAGAAATTCATAAAATTCACCACTTGGACAAAAAAAAAGCAGTGAAACAACAGGCAAAGAGCGCACCAGTGTTTGAGATTTTCACTGAGCAGTCTCTCACTTAATAGATAAGAAATCCATTGATAATTACTAAATACATGGGAACTATCTCTGATTCGGGAAGCCCCTGAGATACTGGGAAAAATCTCAGGGTAAGTATCATTTATTTGCACTTTTTACACCCATAGTGAGGCATCTGCTGCTGACCGCTGTCAGGGACAGGAGACTGTGGCTGGATGGGTCTCCGCTTCCAGTAAAATAAAAACAGTTATTTCAATAGTTCTATGCTGTTTCAACACTAGCAAGACATCTAGGAAGTCTCCCCTTCACTTTGTCAAACTATTTCAGGGATCAGAAGCGTAGCAATGTTCTCACTTTCCACCTGAAGCAAGGTAAATGCATGTGTGAACATCTCATGCTGGAGCCAACACAAGACAAAGCAAATCATGTTAAGAGTCTTTCACTGTGGGCCAAGTTACCATATGCCACTTTCCAGTGACTGAAAACAATTGCACAAACAATTCCTCAGACTCAGCTGACAGGTGGTGTCCTGGCGGGATGCTCTAACTTAGCCTTGTGCCCACAAATCTGACCCAGCAACATTAAGTGTTTTTCTGTTGGAAATCTATCTGAAGCTTCTTGGATATCTGTTCAGTGTTTTATTCTGGTGACAGTTTGTTACATTTCAGGTGCTGTTTCTCGCAAAAAGCTATGCATGTAGCTCACTGGGGTACTTTTCTGAATAATGTTTCAAATGATATGAGGATACAAACTTTTGTTCAGTTTACTAGCCTGAGATATTGTACTAGTTCTTAACAGGTATTTTCATGATATAATGGGGTTTTTTTTACTATTTTGACAAATGTTATGTATATATTAACAAATTATTTGAATAAATATGCTTTGTCTCCCTTTAAAGTAAACCAAGATTAAATTTTTCAAGGCACAAAAAAAGCAACTAAAACATTTAACTACAATGTAAAGTTCACAGGAGTTAAGAATCCAGCTCATGCATGGACACTCGAAGCCATTCCCTAAAATCAACATTAAGATAGAGTCATGTAGTGTAGGACAGCTCTTGAAAGGACAAGAAACATACACACACAAAACTCTGTTGATGCTACTGTACTGTTCTCCCAGTATTTAATTTCTTATTCTATGGAAGAGGGAGGAGACAAAGGAGGAGATAGAATAATAGTTTTGATATAGACCAAATAAAAGTGACAACTAGTAAGATCACAGAGAGAAATGTATGTTTTCCTTACATTTTTATTTTTAGCCTTGACTATAACCGTATCACAGTCTTGAGCTTCAGCTTATCTCAACCTTTAGTCCTGACATAAATATATTCAGTTCACCTCACAGAGATAACAGGCTCACCCAGACTGTCAAGATAGCTAGAAACCTGCCTGTAGATTTCATATCATTCATCATTAAAGAGCTCTCTGTGAGGCTGCCAAAACTAACAAAGAGTCTGATATTTTTTTGGGAAAAAAAAGAGGTTTTCCAAAACCTGTTATCATTGCTACTTGTCTTAATTAGTCTTTGTCCATGGTACAAAAGCAAAATCTAGTCACTAAACAAATGTTTTGGTATTTAATCCAATTTCTGATATTTCTCAAGGAATGAGAAATTCATTTCAAGGAGCAAAGCAGAGCAGAGTGTTTGAGGACAACTGTAGCATGATTAAAGTCTTTCTCTTCTTGAAGAACCACAAATTACTGTGTGCTGTACAGTCTATCTCCAAAAGACTAATACTCAGTCTGGTTCAAAAGACTAGACTTATCAGTCTCCAAAGGCTAGTTCCATCTCATTTTACTCTACAGTGATTTGTTCTATTTATGGTTTCCTCAGCCTTCGATAATTCTCCTTCTTCCTCCTTATTCCTTTCATTTGCTACCAGTATATTCCAATATGTGGTTTTCCTGTTGATTTACAGGATTGCTGCAGCAAAATAGATGTAAACCTTGTGGAATGGTTGTTCAACAGCAGGTTGACCTTAGCAGGCCATTGACCTGCCATAGAAGTCAGGGCAGGAAAATAAACAAAATCCTCAGCTCCCAGAAGTAGCTGTCTGGGAGCAGAGGTATTTCCAGGCAGCTCAAATACATGAGAAAGTCTGCACTTCAGCACAGACACAACTCCCATTTAGGACCTTTTCACTAGACTCTGGCTTGCCCTGGAAGTAAGACACACTAATTTAGCATGATCTCTAAAGGAAAAGGTCAACAGTTTTAGTGAAAATAAACTATTGACTTCTTATCCGTTATCTGTCTCCAGAACTACCTGGTTTGCTTCTTTTTTATAGAAATGGAAACATAGTGTTTGATGATGCGTCCACTGGAAGAAGTTTCTCATGCTGACTTTTAATAAGGTATCACTAGAGGAAGTTAGGAAAGTTTGAAAAATTGGCTCCTTAAAGATTTTCCCAATTTGGTAATTTACAATCTGCAAAAGAGAATGAGGAACTAGATTGTGCATTTACTATAAATTCCCAGTGATGGGAACCCATCATCTGTTAGCAGATGATAGCTTTAGAGGCTCATATATGCCTGACTGTGGCCAGAGCTGAATTCAGTCAGAGCGCCAGTAACCACAAACATAATTTTAACAGGCTGATCCAAAATACTGAATAATTTATATGCTACAGGACTTTTTTCCAGGAAAGTTAGAAATCACTGAGGGAGACCGCTGAAGAAGATCAAATGTGAAGATAAGGGCCTTTCTTGGTCATACAGTCAATGCACCAAAGAATCTCAACTTAAGCTTTCTACTTCAGTGTGGTATCCTAGAGACAAAAACGAACTTGCCCATATAGGAACTAGGAATAAGTATAATTTGACAGAAGTTCTCACTCTTGTGCAGAGTTTAGGTGTCTGTATGGGGACATAATCTTAGCTATTCCTCCTCTGCACTACAGGGAACAAATATCCATCATACACACTGTACTTGTTGGCACAGTGTTTTAAACTGTCCCAGCACAACTTCTCTGTGCTCTCCCTCACCTTAACTCTTCTTTCTTTCCCTCTGTGGTTCGATTCAGCTCATTAAGGATACTGTTTTAAATCTTCCAGAACAGCGAAGTGCCAGAATTTGAACAGGGGGTTGCAGGTTTAGTCTTTCACAGATGAGCGAATTAGCCATTACATTAACTATGTTTATATGTATATATGTATTATGCTCATATATGACAGATGAATCATTATAATAATTTCAATAACAATCACACTGCTAAGTGAAAGAGATAATATATTGAAAGTCCAGATTCTCATTGTTTTTAAATTTTACCTTCTAGTATCTATTTCCCTGCATTTTCTGTCTTCCTTTTCTGGCTGATTCTCCCACTTCTTAAAAAGTTCTTTCCCCCTTCATCTCTTAGCTTCTTCTCTATGATGCTAACTTATGCTTGCCCTCTTGACATTTTTGCAACAGCTTCAGTGCAGAAGTTCACTGACTGCATCTCTGAATAACCACTTCCCTGCTGATAGGAATCTTGAGGTATTGGCACTACCACAATATATGTACAGAAAAGAGTAGGAGTAATAATAATAAAATTTCACACAGTACTTGCACATCCATGAATGCAACTTCATCCATGGTTGCTTTAGGAAAACAGATTAGATTCCTATTAATGTACCACATATTTTCAGAGTTGTACTCACCTCCAGTCAACATGAGAGCACATTTACACATGCAGTTGTCATTGTCAGCATCCTTTGTACTGAATTCAGCACCATGTAAGATCAAGCTACTCTGTTTTCCAGCTGTTCCACTGTGACCTTTTAAATAAAGCCTGAAACAAGAGAAAACAATCAGTGTTACCAAAAGGAAAAATAAAAAGATCTAGATCGCCTTCCACCTCAGATATACCTTGTATGAAGTGCACCGAGAAAGTTCAGAAATGTCTTGTGTTTTGGCTCAATCTTTTTGTTGTTTCAGGTGTAAAATGGGGACATTCAGAGTTTTTCAGGGTTTGTATCTGAAGTAGCACATTGCTCCTGCCCCAGAGCAGAACTGAGCACAAAGAATCTGCACCGGGAAATGTAACAACGTGAAGGGAGTCAGAGACAGAAAAGAGAATGAGGAGAGGTACCGCGAGATCTGGAACACATTGACAGAATAATTGAGTATTTGAGTAGCTGGTCTCTACTGTGGCACGGAAACAGCACTCCCAGTTAACAGCAGGCACGTTATTAATCCCTGGGCTTGAAAGAGGATTTCAGCAGTTTCAGAATTTTTAATTCCACCAGTTACAGCACAAGCCAGCAACTCAGGTCTGCCAAAGCTGTCTCTGAGTGATGAATGGAGAATAACTTAGAGTTCAAGCCACAACAGTCTTAATGATTTGCAATGCTAAATGTCCCTCTTCTTAAGAAGCCTCGTCAACCAGTTGAAACCACAATCATGTGCTAGGAGCCTAAGCCTAGCTCTAGCAAGAAACAGAGCATTTGTGGTGCTCAGTGCTGTAATGCCCGAAACCAAGTGTGCCAGCTGCAAGGATGCTGAATGGAGTATCTCTGTCACAGCAAGGAAACACTGGGGATCTGGGCATGTCTAACCTGAGTTCACAATTGCAGCAACATGCACAAGAAAATGCTGAAGAGAAAAGAAAAGAGGAAGAAACAAGAAAAAGGAAGAGGAAGAGAAGAGGAAGAGAAGAGGAGGAGAAGGGGAGAGGAGAGGTTCAGAGAGGAGAGGTTCGGAGAGGTTCAGAGAGGAGAGAAGAGAAGAGGAAGAGGAGAGGTTCGGAGAGGTTCGGAGAGGTTTGGAGAGGAGAGGTTCGGAGAGGTTCGGAGAGGGGAGGGGAGGGGAGGAGAAGA